>CM017445.1:10692606-10888174 GCA_007726485.1 Eragrostis curvula | reverse complement strand
ACTTGTATAGAAAATTTCAAAGTTGTAGTTCAAATGCTTGTGTGGATGAAATTTATCAAATTTGAAGTGATTTTGAATTCTTTTTCATTTCTCCTTGATTCCACTTGATCATTTTCACTAATTAGGATTTGTAACTTAATTAGGGACTTAAATAAAGTGGGATGTTACAGATATCCTCCCATTTCCAAGCAGGAACACTCAAAGGCTGAAGTAACCCTGCAGGCTTCATATATTCTGCCTTGACCCTCCTGCAAGTGTCACACTCAGAAACATACTGCGCAACCTCCCGCTTCATGCGGGTCCACCAGAAGCAACTCCTCAAGTCCTGATACATCTTGTTGCTGCCAGGGTGGATAGAATACTTGGACTTGTGCGCCTCATTCAGAATCTTCTTGTGCAACTCAAAGTCCTTAGGAACCACCAATCTGTCTTTGAACCACAGAACTCCATCCTCATCCTCTCTGAAACACTGGACTCTGGCTTCTCCGAGCTTGAGTCTCCTCTTGAGGTGACCCACTTTCTCATCCTTCTTCTGCGCTCCCACAATCTCATCACGCAAGGTCGGAACAAGTGATATATTGGCCAAAGAGCCATAAGCATACACTCGAAGACTGGGCTCTGCCTCTGCATATGGAGCAGCGATAAGATTATTGCAATGAGCCTTGCGACTCAAAGCATCAGCAACCACATTAGCCTTCCCTGGGTGGTAATGAATCTCTAAGTCATAGTCCTTGATCAGCTCTAACCATCTCCTCTGACGCATATTCAGATCTGACTGAGTGAAAATGTACTTGAGGCTCTTGTGATCTGTATAGATATGCACTAGATTTCCCAACAAATAATGCCACCATACTTTCAAAGCAAGTACGACAGCTGCAAGCTCAAGATCATGGGTGGGGTAATGCTCTTCATGTCGCTTAAGCTGCCGAGAGACATAAGCAATCACCCTGCCATCCTGCATCAGCACACAACCAAGACCAGCACCAGATGCATCACAATATACATCAAATGGCTTGGTGATATCAGGCTGAGCTAAAATTGGAGCGGTAGTGAGAAGCTTCTTCAGATTCTGGAATGCCTCCCCACACTGCGGGCTCCACACAAACCTCACATTCTTCTTCTTCAGCAACTCAGTAATGGGCTTGGAGATCTTAGAGAAGTTCGGAATGAACCGACGGTAATAACCAGCCAAACCCAAAAAGCTGCGAATCTGAGAGACAGTAATAGGTGCACTCCAATCCAGAACATTCTGCACCTTGCTTGGATCAACTGCAATGCCCTCGGCTGATATAACATGGCCAAGAAAAGGCACCTCACTAAGCCAGAAGTCACACTTGCTGAACTTAGCGTACAGCTCGTGATCTCGCAAACGCTGCAACACAATCCTGAGGGGCTGCTCATGCTCCTCCTCTGTCTCTAAATAGATCAGGATGTCATCAATGAAAACCACGACAAACTTATCCAACTCAGGCATGAACACTGAGTTCATCAAGTACATGAAGCAAGCAGGTGCATTGGTCAAACCAAAAGACATCACCAAGTACTCATAGAGTCCATATCTGGTAGAGAAAGCAGTCTTCGGAATGTCCTCTGCACGGATCTTAATCTGATGATACCCCGAACGAAGATCAATCTTGGAGAACACCTTAGCTCTAGCTAGCTGATCGAACAAGATATTAATGCGAGGCAAAGGATACTTGTTCTTGATGGTCACAGTATTCAGTGGCCTATAGTCCACACATAGCCTGAGTGCTTGGTCCTTCTTCTTCACAAACAAAGCTGGTGTTGGCGTTTCTTACGCACAGAGATTAATTTCAACTCCGCAAGCGCACGGAACACCGTTGTAGCATTTCACCCGGGAGTATTCCAAGGGTATCGTATTTATATTTATCCACAGGGAAGTAGGCTAAGAATATCGTGAATTAACAAAGAAACATCTATTATTTATAGCATGCAAACTAGACCAAAGCAAGGGTGCAGATGTTTGATGTGTGTGTGTGGTACTTAGGAGAAAGATCCATCATATAGAGAACAAGGAGTTAGTATTTAGCTGGGAGGACAGCGAGAGGAAGGTATCTTCTAGCCTAGTTGTTAGTATTTAGCTTCATGATAGTATATAATTATTTACTTAAGCATTGATTAAAGATACATTCAAGTGTATCGGGGCACGGCCGTCGCCAGCTGTACGCAACCCGGTAACTAGGTTCAACGCATCTGACTGACGGCGCGCCTCTAGGCCCTACACACTCAACCCGAACGTGGTGGACTAGAGAGACCGGTGCAGCTGTCACATACACTCGCGGCTACCACATCATCCCTTGGGGTTGAGGGCAAACTCACGTCTAGAATAATTCCTTAAACCATACAAGCAACTATTCTAGATAACCTACTCCTCGCAAAAAGAGCAAGCCACCCATGCATAATAAAATCTATGTGAATTGTGTAAGCATATGGTGGTGCAAACAACTCATGCAGATAAAATCTACCATGCATAGACGTGGATCCAACACAAGAATTTCTCTATAATAGTTACTTAAATAAATAAATAGAAACTAAAAGGAAAACTAAATAAAATAAATAAGAAAATAATTCTTATTAAAGAGAATCTAACAAAAGGAAAGATACAAGAGAACTTTACCGACTTCCGAAGAAAGCTCTGGAACTCCGAGCGAAGCTCTCACTTCTACTCTAACTCCCATGACTAAACACTAATCCTATTCTAAACTACAAGAGTGGAATGCTTCTTCAATGAGGTACGAGTTGAACCGAAGCCGGCCAGGGGTATTTATAGCCTCCTCAGGGCGAGGGGGTATTTATACCCGAAGGTGACTTGGCGGGGCCGCCAAGGTAGGTTGGCCGGCCCCCCTACTAGGCCGGCCGGCCCTCCATTGTCTTGGATGGCCACTGCCTTCCGTGTGGACGCTCTAGATCGTCTCCCAAGGTTGGTTCCGAAGTCGGTTGATGTCCGAGGGCGGTTATGGTAGAGTAAGGGCCAAGTTTAGGCCCAAACAGCCCACTCTGTGATGTCGGTTGATCTTCCACCTTGATTGGCACTTGGGCTAGATGTTTTGAGGTGTATGTAGCCCACTGGAGGAAGATCGGAACCAATGGAGAACAAAGTATGCCGGCTGGCCTAGGGTTTGGGCCGGCCGGCCAACTCTTTTCAGCCCAACTCCCAATTTTGGAATTGGCGTAGCTTCTGCTCCTGGACTCTGAATTGGGTGATTCAAAAGTCCATTTTGACTATTTTGGCGAGGGCTTTGACATGGAGGGATCAAATCTCTGTTTTGAATAATGATTTCCTATGTCATTCCTTGATTCTTCCTTTGAGTGTTGCCGAGATGTCGGAGCCGGGTCTTGTGCTTTTGGATACTTGATATTTCTCTATGAGTACAAGCACATTTGCACCAATATTCCTTTGTACCTTGCAAAACAAGCTTACATCCAAAACTTGTGGAATTTTATTAGTTTAATGCATAGAACATTGGTGCATGCCTTTTATTTACCGATATGTTGACGGTAATTTCCTGGTTTTTACACCGTCAACAGCTGGACAACGCCAAGGTGAAGAGCTTGAACGAATAAAACCCTTGTCCAATAGCTCCTTCAACTGTACCTTCAACTCTGCTAGCTCATTAGGGGGCATCTTGTATGGTCTCCTAGAGATAGGTGCTGTGCCTGGCTGCAAGTCAATGCGAAACTCCACATCTCGATCTGGTGGCATGCCTGACAAATCATCTGGGAACACATCTGGGTACTCGCGCACCACAGGTATCACATCCAGACTCTTGCCAATGGACGGGTGCAAGGAGGGCTTCGTAGCTGCTAACAAGATGGGCTGAAGGGTGGCCTTGCCCTGAACAGGAGAATCCAAGTGAACCAAACGAAGAGATATATCAAGAACAGCCTTGTGGAACTTCATCCAACTCATCCCAAGAATCACATCTAGACCCTGACCGTCCAACACAATGAGATGGGTCGGGTAGATCTTCCCAGCAAGATCAAGTGGGGCCTTGTATACAAACTGACGGGTGACAATACGGCCTCCTGGCATGCTGATCAGATAGGGAGTCTCCATAGAAGATAGCTCAAGTCTCACACGACGAGCGCAAGATAGGCTGATGAAATCATGCGATGCACCTGAATCAAACAAGATAACCACGGGCTCGTGACGCATAGAGAGCGTACCAGCTAGAACTTGCTCACCCTCTGGAACGTCCTCTACAGTGGTGTAGTTGACGCGCCCAGTCTTGACTGGCGCGTTCCTGCCCTTCTGGCGCTGCTGTCCTGCTGCCTGAACTGGAGCCTTCTAGGCGGTGTTCTGCCTAGGTGCTACACGGCAGTCACGCGCGAAGTGCCCCACCTGCCCACAGTTGAAGCACGGGAAACCTCTGCCTGCCTGCTGCTGCTGCTGTGGCTATCTCTGAGCAAACTGCTGCTGCTGCTGCTGCTGTGGCTGATGCTGGTATTGTGAAGGTGCAAGGTACCGCAGCCCATTGGGGGCCGTGTACACTAGACGTGGCCTAGCTGAAGTACTGCCAGACGGTGCTGCCACAGCCTTCCTCTTCCTCTTGTCGTCCTGGTGGGCCCTGATGGCATCTTCCATCACTATAGCTGCACTGACAAGCTCGTCGAAGGTACCACCGGCGTTAAGGACAAGCCGGGACTGGAGCTTGGTAGACAAGCCCCTCAAGAAACACGCCTTCCTGCTTGGCGGGAGTGTCCACCTGATCTGGCGCAAACTGAGCAAGGTGGTTGAACACCGGGGCGTAGTCGAACACGTTCCTGCCTCTCTGCCTGAGGTCCAGGAACTCCCTGAGCTTCCGCTGCATGATGCCAGGCGGAATGTGGAACGAGCGGAAAGTCTCTCTGAACTATGCCCATGGCACCTGCTGATCGGCCGGAAGAGTGGCAAGGTGAGCAGCCCACCATCCTCCAGCCGACCCCTGAAGCTGCTGTGCCGCGAATAACGTCTTCTGCACCTCTGTGCAGGCAGGAAGGAGCCCAAACTTGGACTCGACAGTGCGCAGCCAGCACTCCGCGTCCATTGGGTCAGTGGATCCGGAGAAGACAGGCGGGTGAGTGGCCAGGAAGTCTGCATAGGTGCAACCTGGCTGCGGACCCCGACGATTACCACCCTGCTGGGTGAAGGCCTGAGCGATGGTCCTGAGGATATCTGTCTGGTTGGCCATCATCTCCGCCAAATTGTGCTGCGGGGGTGGTGGCGGTGGCTGGCGACGCGGCGGCATTCTGCCAAATCAATATCATCACCGTTAGCTTCAAGATACAACATTATCATAAGGCAGAATTGAAATGCAAGAAAGGCCGTAAGCGTCCATTTGTGGAGAGTTTGCAAGGAAAACATCACAAACTGCTCCAAACTGAACAACCATGCTAAACAAAATTTAGAACATGGTAAAGGACTTCTGGAGGATCATAGCAAGGAGCTACATGAAGTCTTGAATGCGAGCAGCAGTCACAAAAACGAAAACTGGCACTTCTGGAGACGTCAAACGGGAAAAGTCATAACACAGAACTTGTAGATAATTTCAATATCTTTCCAAAGAGTGCTCAAACGCCTCAAATGGACAAGCAGAAATGGAGATATAAAATTTTGAATATGGAAGACAGATTCTGGAAAAACTGGTCGAAGCTGAAATTTGACTCCACTTGGTCGACAGATTTGGAGGGGATACTGACAGAATTTAGAGGGAAAATCTGAAACAAAGTTTTAGTTCATGTTCTAAGCTTTCCAGAAAATCTTGGTTCATCAAATTTGGTCAAGCGGTTTTGGAGTTATGATTTTTTGTAGTTAGCTTGTCAGTCTGAAATTTCTGGTGATCTGAAATTCGTAAAAGTGTTTTAAATGGGTATGCAATGCATGCTCGACCTATATGTCCTCACAAAATAAAATCTTGCCCAAGTATAGCAGGCCGTAGACATCGGTGGCAACTAAGACGCACTCATGCACGTTTGCTATACGATCTACACGTAAGTTAGTGTACCTGCAGAAAACATACATCGCCACCTCAAGCAACCTACATAGGTGACGTCCATCAAATCCGCCGATGGACAACAATAACAGAAAATTAATGCATGGCTCAACCACATCACAAATCACATCTCCTGATCCATCTCCTCCATCCTATAACACCCCCCACAATCTACACGAGTTAAACTCGTACCTCCTGAGCCATGCATGTTACTTACCTTCTTACCTGGGCGTCGGTGCGTCGTTACAGAAAAATAACAATCAACTCCTATTACCACCTGATTACTCTAACATCCTTATAATGGGCTTTTCGTTCCTCACTCGCGACGTGGTTAGCTTTTCAAAAATAGGCCGTTTATATGATGTACTGTCCCAACACGGCTCTGGTACCAGCTGAAGCGTTTCCGCTTTTCGCAGGATCGAGTCGGAAGTGCCGGTGAACGGACACAACAGTACAACATATAAAAAGCACAATTTAAGTCTTAAAGTGATTACATTAGTCCAATTAAAACAACGAGCAGCACAGCGGAAGTCGAAACGATACAAATCCAAGTCCAAAGATAAAAGATACAAGCGCACGCGCTCACGATACAAGTGAATTCGCATCCAAAGCTATGAAGATGCGAACTCGATAGGAGATCACTCCTCGGTCTCCCAGTGGGCTGTCCAACCAAAAGGAAGCTGGCCATCCCACTGTCCACCTCCACCCGTAGAGTCAGGGATAAAGGTGCTACCTGCAATAAAAACATAAAGAGCCAAACCCTGAGCAACTAATACCCAGCAAGACTTACCCGTCAATGTGGCTATTACAGCCAACTCCTAATATGCAAGGCTACAAAAGGGTGTCTGACTCGATAGCATAACTCGCACTAATTACTTGGTCCTTACTTTCAAGTTTTATTTTCAAGTTAAGTATGTATCCAGTAAAGCAGTGTACATATATCTAAAACAGATATAAAGTAACAATACATCAGGATATAATTAACAGTACTAGTCATTATCATCAATCATATCACACTACGATGTGACGCAGTGAGCAAGGTTGCTCTTGACCGAGAGTGGCGGCATCGATGTACATCCTGCAGGAGAAAACCTAACCACACGCCACACACGCGCAAAAGTCGCATGCAGCAATCGTTCGCAAAGGTAGTATATGGAAGGGTAGTCCTAGTGCAGTTATAAGGTTTCACATCAACTCCTAATAAACCTAAAGCACAATCAAATACTAACCCCAATCAAGTGCGAAAAGTAAAATCCTAATAGGGAGGCATGCACCGGGGCTTGCCTGGCTCAGGAGCTACACTAGCTGGGTCAGCGGGGTCAGTGTCCTGCTGCTGCTCCTCCTGTGCCTCCTCCTCTGGTAGCTGGAAGTCCATTGGCTCCGGAGTCGTCTCTGTCACTACACGTTATGACAAGGATATAATGCAAGTTAGATGCAAGTAGCATGATGCAATTAAGAAATTTAATTATCTAATAGGACAGTCATTTGTACTGTAAGTGCAAATGATTAACTTGTTAATTACTTTCGTTTGAAGTATATCCTTCATTGACTTTCAATTAAGTTAACCATTTAATGAACTTGAGTAGATTAAATAATATATCAATTTTGAAAACTAATTTATATCCAGTGGCATTTTTCTGGTGGAAGCCACCACTGGAAGTGATTTATGGTGAAGTTTGACGATTTATTGTAACATGAATAATTTATAATAAATTAAACAATGCAGAGAACGATTTAAATCATAAGTAAATAATTAAACAGGATATGACAGTATAAAAATGTTTTGTAAGTGTGTTATCAGTAGCTTAACAGGCAGGCAAGATTTTAGGATTTATGGGGCAACAGATAATTTGTTAATAATTATACAAATTCTGTCCATTTGCATTATTACAGAAAATACAGAGCGTGCACAGTGGTATTTGGCATTTTTGCTGGATACAGCAAGTCACATGAAGTCCAACAAAATTGGTTTCACGTTTTTCTGAAGTATATTCTATTTATTACGCATTTTACAAATTCCTGTGAATTTCTGAGAATTTACAAATGTATGAAAAGGATTTGAAATTGGGCGGACCAATCAAATCTGAGGCACATAAAGGACCACAAGATCAGGGCCGCACCGGATCCGAGCTGGCCACACCGGATCTGACCACTCACGCGTGGAAACACACGGAGGGCCACCGAGTTAGCCACACGGGATCCCGTGTAGCCACACGAGATCCGCGTTGTGTGGGCTTCGGTGCAACGGCCGGAGCCGTCGCCGGAAAGCGGCGGCGCGGCACGCCGGAGTAAGCTCCGGTAGCGCGCGGGGCTCGCGGATAGAATGTAAGGGTAGGGCGCGAGGTTGGGAGCTCACCTAAACGACTCGAAGCGGTTGGGGGTGACCGGAGGTGGCTTGGCGACGAGGTACGGCGGGTGGCGGAAGTCCGGCGAGGTCGCGGGTTCGCGGTGGTCGACGGGGAGCTGCACACGTTGGTGCTACAGCTTCACGGAGCTGAGGTCAACGTCGCCGAGGTACGTGTCGACGTCGAGGCGGCTCAGAGGACGGAGTTCGTCGGAGAGCGCCGCGGTGGCTCGACGACGACGAGGGAGAAAGCTGGAATCCCGACGCGTGGAGCTGCGAAAGAGGAGATTAGAAGGTTTAGGGATGTGCGAGAGGCACTTGCGCAGCTTGGGCCGCGAGGGATTGAGTTCAAGCTCACCGGAGCAGCAGGGATTGGGCGGTGAGGCGGAGGTGCTCGCACGACCGGGCTCGGGGAAGACGAGCTCGATTTGAGCTCCTCAGCCCGGAGCGAGGAAAATGGTGGCCATGGCAAGTTCGAGGAACTCCCGTCGAGGTGATTTGGAGAGCAGCTCGGCCCTGAGGGGTCTCGCTGCGGCGGCGCGACGGCAAGCACGAACTTGCTCGGCGGCAGTGGCGCGGCGGCTAGGGTTAGGATGATGGGAAAAGGGGGAAATGGCGAGAGAGAGCTGGGAGAGGGAGCGAGGTGGGTTTTGGCGTCGACGGCGTACGAACGAAAGGTGGAGGCGGCCTTGTCGTGGCTCCGCTGCACGCCGGCGACGTGGAGCAAAGGCTCCGACATCCTGCAGTGAGACGAGCGTCGCTGACAGGCGGGTCCCACAGCATCTTTCGCATTTTTCCGAATTATTCAAACCAGAAATTTCGCCAAACTTTGGAACATAATTTGGCCTAGCAAGCAAGCTCCAAAATTAGGAAATGTGGTACCATTGGAAAGCTTGTGAAAGGATCTACTAACTGGCCAACATGCACATCTGGACTCCAAAGGGATTTCAAATGGTAGCTGGTCAAATTAGGGTACTTTCTAAGCTTTGGGGATTTTATTGGGGAACCAGATGAATTTCAAAAATCACGAACAATTCTCCAAAATTCTTATTTCAGAAGGGCTATCCACTGGTATGTTTGGTTTCTCAAGTTGTCGAGCAAAAATTTGAGTTCCTTCAGAAGCTTGGATTTTACAATTGTTTAAAATTATTGATTTCGAATTTTGAACTTGATTTGAATTTGCATGTTCTGTCCATTTGGGTGTGCACTAACTGGACATCAGTGACACGGGGTGTCACATGAATGAATATATTGGCTATTATTCTTGCTGCGGTGGAAACTTTTTATTGATGTTGCAATGCAGGTTTTCAAGTTGGGGTAGGTGTGTTTAGGAGAATCATGTCCAATGCCTTAGGACCTTCGTCCTATAGCATTTTCCTAAATGTATGGGAAAAGGATATGCAGATGAGGAAATCAGGATTCTGTCCAATAAGAATGAAGAAGTGATTCAGTTTATAATGATATTTATCAAGTTAACGTTAATATATAGTACTATCTAATATATATTGGTACCATAAAAGAAACGGACGCCATAAACAAATTCAAATCATTGTTGTTTTTCTCTTTTGTTTTGGAGAGAAGACACATGGCTGCTGTAAGACGGAAGGGGCTTTGCTTGCAATTAGTGGCTATCGTGGTTAAATATGTAAATATGTAGCAAGATAAAATGGTACAGCTCACATGCTGTAGTTGTGATGTCGAATAGAACGCTGCAAACAATTGGTTCGCAAACAAACCACATTCTTCTTCATAAATAATGCTTTGAATTGTACTATTTCAGTCTAAGCTAATGAAATAAGCGCACATCATACCTTAAAATTAAATAAACTAAAAAAATGTCACTCTTACGACTTAATGCACCTCTCATCAAAATTTGAATTTACAAGATTTGTTTATTGTAAGCTAGAAGTTAACGGTAGTTGACAAAGCATTGATCTTGCCTTACTATTTCTACTGAGCGTAGACATAAGTTTAAGTATGGACAGGATCTCATTCCAAAACGTGAACTCGTGTCCGCTCGTTAACGCTCCGCGCCGCGCAACTGTCGACCAACACTTCCCCTTCCCAACCAACGCGCGAGACGTACCCAGAGGAGAAAAGGGAGCGGTTCCTCCCCTCGCCAGCGAGGGCCGGCGATCTCTTTCGACTCTGATGGCACTCTGGGCATCGCCAGGCGGAGGAGGTCGCCGGTCTCTCAACGGCTAGTAGGTTAGGTCCTAGTAAATCTAGGTTATGGTGTCTGGCGACGACGTCGTCAAGGAATAAGGTCCTTCCGTGCTTGTCCGCGCCTCGGCGGTGCATTGCTCCGGTGCCGACGACGAGCACGTGAAGGTGGGGCTTATTTAAAGCCCCTGTATAAGAGTCATCGGCCGGCGGCTAGTCGCCTTGGTAAGGCGGCGATTCCGGTGGCCTTCTGGTCCGAGAATGGAGAACGGGCTGTGGGCATGGTGGATAGTGAGAGGCTGGACCTTCCTCGAACTTCTCTTGGTGGCGGTGTTCGTCGATGGCGAGTGAGGGTTCAGGATTTGGAAAGATTGGGGCGCTGCCCCGGTCGATGGGCGACCGCCGATGGCTCCATCCCATCCTCGGGACGGGTGTCTACTTCGACTCCTCTCAAAGCCAGTGGGTGATGGGGCTTCTCCAAATCAAGGTTGCGCCCAGCATCTTCATCGGCGGTGGAGGCCGACAATGGGGATCTCGGACGGCGACGGCAAGCACAAGACCCAAGGTCCTCTTCGTAATTGTTGTTTTCGTTTGGGTGCTTTGTGTAGTTTGGTTGAGTCAGTTATCTCCTTATCCTTGTCGTATGTGTCTGTACTTGTATGTTTTCCTTATCCAGTAATACAGATACATATTATCAATAAAAAAGGTTTAAGTATGGACACTAGTGTTAGCCCTTCCATCAAGTGAGAATGTTGGAGCTGATATCGACTAACAGAAGTGATAAAACCGACATTATATTCACGTTTAAACCTAACCATCTGGGACCACAGTTAACGACATGATTAACAAGAAAAACACACTGATTGGTAGTGAGTCCTAATCTACTAGGATATTGTCCCGATCTCCACAACGCTGATATAATTAAGAAATATGTCCCATGGTTCTTTACAACAGACGTAAACATTTTTGGAGAAATTGCGAACTTATCCTCGCAAAGCAACACTCCAACCATTCATGAAAGCAAAGTGATCAATGACAGGTAGGATAATTAGCCTGCTTCGACTGTGACTAACCATTTGCATGAATGTTTTTTCGCTTATTAATCTTAAAGGTCAATCTTCAAAGTGAGGGCTGACAATGGAATAAATTTGATCTGTTAAGAAAATATGTGAATGAATATACATTGGCTATTCGTTGGCCTTTTTGGTCTGTACAAAGTTGTTGCTGTCGAGATATGCAGAACACCTCAAGGCATAACTGTGCTGACCATATCTTTTTCCATGTAGTAAAATCGTATATGCAAATAGTCTGTGATGGAAATGCTTGGACAATATTGCAAGTTCAGGAACACTGGAACAGGCACTGGGAGGAGGCAAACGTCGTTTAGAAACATAGCTCAGCTCATATAAGCGTGCATTACTAATCTGAATCGCCCTGGAACTGAAAATCATATGTTCTTGAGCAGTCACCACTACACACCAGCAGATGAAACAGTATCGAAAATCACATATCCTGTTTCACTCACTGTATCCACTACTCACAACATTTTCCTAGCTCCGAAGACCGAACAGAACAGAGCTATTCCTTGCTGCGTGATACCTGAATTTCGAGAACAGGATGGCGATGTGGTTGATGGTTTCGTTTGCATTTCGTACCAAAACTGGTAATTGGCCCTGAATAAGCTCATTACCTTGAAAGGAAAAAACAAACTGAATAAGCTCAATCTGCTGATCAGTGCATGCATGCACATTGCACGAGCCGAGCATGAACAAGCTGAAATTCTCCGTTTTTTCTGCTTTTGAGCACATGCAGATGGATATTTTCGGATGTGAGCACGCCAAGCCCGTATTTCCATCTCTAGGCAGTAATTGTTTTTTCTAGGCTTGGCTGCAGTAAAACGGCCGCAACGTGACGCTCGTTGGGAGTCCGGTGATTTGAAAATAGCAGCGCAGGGCCCGACGTAAGAACTGCTAATGCAATCAGTTAATATGTGATAACAGACAAATTCTATGCTTTCTCTCTTTTGAACAAACACCATCGCATCCCTTTCAATTCAAAAGATGTATGGACACAGATTGGGAAAAATGATAGTCGTACAAGATGCCTGAGTTTGAACTATGAAAAATTGTGAAGGATTTCATCAGTAATCCATTTTTGAAGCAAGAAGCTATACCAGGATTTAAGGAAGGTGAATTGATCCAATCTGTGTCGATTGATGGGATTTCATCAGTAATCCATGCTGTCCGGGACGGAGCACAGAGGCAAGCTACAATGTTGATCGATCGTGAATTTCTGACCTAGATACTACGTCGTGCAACTGTTATCGATTGATGGGCTAGCAATTAGGAGCGGCCCATTAGTCCTAATGACATCATGTTGCTTAGAACTGGAAAAATGAAGTCTGCCTGCTCAGATCTGGAAATACGCATCTGCATGTGTTCAAATACAAAAATTTCGGTGAAATTCTGAAGCTGCGACATACTCTGCCTTTTAGTATTTTGATACGGACAGAAGAATTTGCTCTAGCTCATGGACCTCTTCGACATACTCTGCGATATACTCTGCCGGAGCGCGCTCTCATGGACCTCTTCGATCCTGCTGTGAACTTCAGCCAGCCAGGAGAACACGGCGCGGCGGCGCCGCCACCGACGTCGGCGAGGGCGCGAGGAACGAGCCGACTGTCCCTCGCATCAATCAAGCAGTCAAAGCTATCTCCTCATCAGGCCCGCGCCAGAGGGAGTGAGCTGTTCTTGAAGGACGCGTATCTCAGAAGAGGTATTCCGGGCCCTCAATCGGCATGCTCGCCGCCGCCGCACGGCGTTGCGCTCCGGCGGACGGCTGTCTGCCGCAATGGATGCCGGCCTCCGCCATGGCAGGCGCAGTCCGTCTCACGCGCCTGCCAAAAGAAGGTAGATCCCGGTTTCAGATATTTAGAGGAGATGGTTAGGAATGAGGCCTCGCGATTCCGGTGGCGGCGGACGGGCGGAGGAGCAGTCGAAACCAGGGGTGTTTTTGCATATATTTGGATCGCGACTATTATTTGCGATTCAAGTATTTACATATGGGTCCCTAATTTGGATCGCGATTAATGGCCGCGATCCAATTTAGGGGGGCCTTCTGCAAATCACTCCGGTCCGCCAACCTCCGCGCGCCATGGCGAGGCCACGCCGCCGAAATCCGCGCCCTCTCGCCGTTCATCCCGCGCGCGCTTTCCATGGAAAATTTCTCGTGCGCCGGAGGACCGCCCGGAGGCGGTGCTGCAACCGCAGCGGGAAGCGCGGCGCCAAGGGAGGGATCCTGCTGCATAACTGCGTTGCGAGGTTTGCGTCAGGGTGAATGGATGAATGACAGTCTGTTGTCGTGGAGACGGAGACTCGGAGGAGCCGCGCGGTGGCCGGAGGTCCTCGGAGAGGTTCAGTGCAGTTGTGAAGACCGTCGTCCGTCCGGCCGGCCAGCCATATCGTACCCTGCCCAGCACAGATGTGGCACCACTGCCAGGCCAGAGCAAAAGCTCATCAGCTGTTCAGCTTTTTCTTTTTTTCTTTTTTTTTCTTTTTTTTTTTTTTGACGGTCAGCTGTTCAGTTGTTCACGGAAGCGACGGCGGTACAGCACAACCTAATCTACCATCGTGCTCTGCGTCTGCTCTCCTGGCACACCTGAAGTGAGCCTCCTCCGCCGCCGCCGCCGCGTGCCTGGCGTTGCTTGCGCCTTGGCCATCGCACGAAGCTCACCGGCCGTGGGCGTCATGCCGTCGGTAGTCCTCTCCTCGCGGTCGGTCGATCTGCTCGTCATGCCGTGCGCGGGCACAACATCCGCAGGAGCATGCTAAGGCCGACGAGCAGGCGGTACGTCGGCTCATCGCTCAGGCCCAGCTCACCGTCGAGCGTCGACATGCTCTGGGCCTCCGCCATGCAGCTCCCAAGCCTCGCGACGACGACCGCTGACCAGCCAACGTACCCCCATCCGGGCCGCACGAGTACAATCGGACCGCTGCTAAGCACCCAGGGGGGATCGCTATTTCGAATAGCGACCACCGCCGTCTCCTCGATCGAAACGCCGGCCGCACGCCGTGGCTCACCGCAGCGCCGCGGTGTTCCTCAGCTACAGCGACGCCTCTGTCCACGTACGCCTCCCTCTGCCGGCTGCTGCGCCTCTTCGGTCGGCGCGTCCAGCTCGCCACGGGGGCGCGGCCTTGACGCCGCCGGTGGTTCCTTGCGGCCTCGCCAAGCATGCCAGAATCATCGTTGGCCGGGCCACGGACGAGAGGCCTCCTCCGGTACAAAGGTCGTCGAGGCGGACGCGTCCTCCTCTTCTAGAAAATCAAGCAGGACGTAGGTCGCGGCGCACGCAGGCGTTTCCTTCCGGCGCCCGAGACATCTGCTGGCGCCCGCCGTCGCCGATGCATGGTACGTCTGGCTTTGGCCTCTGGCGAATCATCATTTCTGCACTCCGGCCGTCATCATCAGGCCTGTACGAGTCCTGTCGTCACTGATGGAGTGCGATTGACCCCCATCACTGCGCCGCGATACTAGGCTCCCCTGACGTACCGGACACTTGACGTCAGCCTCTCCGAGGTCATGGTTGTTTCTGAACAAAACGTACTCAAGACCCGAGATGGCTGCACGAAGAACAGCACGTCTGTGGCGCATTTGATTGGAGAGCTACTTCTGGCTGGACTAAACATCTTCGTAGATGTCAGTTGCTTTCAGAGTCTCACTTAGAGCAAAGCCCATCGCGGCTCGTCGAATCGACGGAAATTTCACTGCCGAGCCCACCCACACGCCAACACCGCCCAACGCAGCGCTAGTTAAGCGACATCTCATGGGTCCCACCTTATCCCCAGCCTCTTTCTCCTTCACCTGGACAGCCTGCTGCGAAGGAGGATTTGTGGGCCTTAGCACGTGGGTTTGGCCTTGGCAGGCGTGTGCAGACGATCGACGCTGCCGTCGACAACCTCATCATTCTCTCTCCTTTCTAATATTTTTTTAAAGGTGGAATCGGTCGATTCGCCGACCATTGGGCTTGCTCTTAGAGCAGGGCCAATAAGGTTGGCTTGAAGCCAAGCGAATGAAGCATCAGACAAGCAGTACCGCCATTGTTGTTCAACAAGGTCGGCTCCAAACAGGCTCCTCAAATTATTTTTTTATTTGCTCCAGCCCGCCTCGAAGGATAATAAAAAAATTCTCCACCGTCTGCTCGCAGGCCGCGGAGGCGCGCCATGCGCCGCCGTCCGAAGCTTGTCTCGCGCCCGACCTTGTGCCTCGTCGCGTCGCTCCAGCTCGCCGTGCCGCACCAGCTCGTCGCACGCCGCGAAGGAGCACCGCTGGACGTCTCCTCGGACCGCCGGCAACGCCTCTCGACCTCGCCGCGCAGCCGGAGCTCCGCGCCTTCGCAACGGCCACGGCACCGCCATGACCTTGAAGGCGCGGAGGCGAGGCATGGAGCTCGAGCTCGTGCACCGCCCTCCGGCGACCACCTCGCGCTCGACACGCGTCACCCAAGCTCGTTGTCGTCGGTCAGATGCTGCTCAAGCTCACCACACCGCAGCTCCACCTCCACGAAGCTCGCCTCGTCTCACGCCGCGCGCCGGTCCGCAAGGCGCAACGACACCTTGAGCTCTTCGCCAACCTCGTCGTGCTCGCCGTCCGTCGCTCGTCGCTATCTGTCCCTCGTACCAGCCCGACGAGGATGCCGGCGAGCATGGATGGAGGAGGAGGAGGAGGAGGAGCGCAGATGCCGGCGAGGAGCGCGAGCCGACGGCGAGCTATTAGAAGCGCGCGAGGGCCGGTCCGAGGCGTACGACCTCATCGCCGCCGGCGCACGCCTGGCCATGCTCGCCACGCGCGCTCGCCCCTACTCCTCCCGACGCGAGATCGCCGCGCCGCAGCTCCGCGAGGTGGCCTCGAGAGCTCTTCGCCGTCCATCGCCTTCGCCATCTGCTGCGCTGTCATCAGGGAGGTTCCCCGCCCTGCCATGGCGGCCAGGGAGAGAAGGCGCACGACGATATCGATGAGAGCGTTGAGATACCGAGCAGCGGGCGAAGGGGGAGGGAGGGAGAGAGAGAGGTGAGGCAGGCGGGTCCCACGAAACGCGTTGGTGTTCGCATTGCGCTCGGCGCCCGCAGACGCGCCGAACCAGGAATCTTTCCTGTTCCTCTCTCCGCCACGTCAGTTTGTCAGGTAATTTGTCCGGCTACAAGCCCATTATTGGGCTTGCTCTTAGTTAATCACGCCGCCGCCCTTGTAACAAATCTGTTGCATTTATGCAGTTTACAAAGCGCTGATGAAAGAAAGATACTTCGCTCTTAATTAAAGAACTCAAACCAATCCTTTGCACTCGTAAATTAAAAATGCAGGATTTTCAATTTTTCTTCTTGATTTGTTATTTTTGTTCAATCTTCGAAAAAAATTCTTTATTCATCAATCTCACAGATTGATCTGGTGGGGAATTTCCCCCTCATTGGTTGTTCAAAAAAAAAATCTCATAGGATTTTTACTTTGGTGATTTTGACTTTGGTATCCAACACCCGAATTTGGCACGACAAACCGGAAACCCAAGGATTTAAGAAAAGAGATTGTTCTGAGACTCCTGGTGGTATCAATTGCCATTCTCTTCGATCGCCAATGAAACAAGCAGGGGTGACTATTTTAGGAGACAGCTAGATACTACCCTTTGCTTTAAAATTGTTAAGGATGCAAACAGATCATGGGCATAAGTTTACATTGCATAATTGATCATGTGCCCAGAAACGAAATACACTAAGCCAGCCATAAGTGGTGACTGAACAGGCTGGAAATTCATGGTCTCAAAAAAGGCGGCGACTGATAGTGGCAATCTGAGCTGTGACCGTGATAGTATCCTTCTCATTGTCCGGAACAACGCAGTCCGGCAGCACAAACTGGAAGCAGCCGTCGGGGCGTTCGAGAGGTCGGTGCACGGCACCCTGAAACAAGATTTCTGGTGATGCTCGGTTACCCTGCTGCAGTGCTGCCATCGTCGCGACGCAGGCACGACGAGTACCTCAGCTCGCACTCCATATTTCCTTTCCGGTGTCCATCGTCGCCGCGTGGTGGTGGATCCAGAGCACGGAGACGGCGCCACCAAGTGGCTGGTGGCGCGCCACGATCAGCCGGACACAGGTACCGGTTTGTGCTGCCGGCGTTGGCGTCGTCTCCGAGGCAGACGTCGAAGTACTCCGCCTGCATCCTGCTGTTGCCGGTCCTGTGCTTTGTGCACGGCCAGCTGTGGATTCTGGGGAAGTGCTGCCGGAGCGCCGCCGTGTAGCCGACGAAGCTGCAGCAGGCGTTGTCCGCGCAGTGGCACGGCGCGTGCGCGCACGTCAGGCGGTGGCCGTGCCGGCCGTTGTACGGCGGCGTCGCGGTGCAGCCGTGCGCGAGCGTGTCGCGGCACCGGCACGGCGCGCACACCAGGTGGCAGGTGCCCCACCTCGCACTGGAAGATGGGCGGCTTCAGCGGGAGGAAGCAAACGCCGCGGAGCGGCGGAGGTGGCCCACCGCCATGCCGAATTCCAATTAAGGAGTGCAGGTCCTCCTTAGGAGCAAAGCGAGAGCATGAACAACATTGAAGTCTGAACCTTGTTGTGCAGTCGACAGAAAGAATTTTCTCTGTATTTTTTGCTGTTGCTGCACGTTCGAACTCGTCATCCACTTTGATCCTACGCTATAAACTCAATACAGGCGCCGCCGGCGGTGAAGATGTGAGATCGTTGGAGCCAACAGTCCCGCGCTTCAATTCCCCAAGCCATCTCTCCGCCCCCACACGGAAAGCTTGCCCGCGTCAGAGCTTCGATTCCCCGGCAGGGAGGAGAGGACGGGCGGGATGAGGGACGGGGACAGTTGCTGGCTTCCTGCCTCGTGCGTTGCAAGGTTGCATTAGCCTCTGACAACAGGCTGTGGCCGCTGCCTGTGGTCCTCTGCAGTTTAGTTCAGTTCGACTCTGAAGCCGGTCGGCCGGCCGGTTGGACATCTCTTTCCCTGATTCTGACCGGTCAGAACGCCAGAGAAAAGTCAGCTGTTCTTCACGGAAGCAACGGCGAGGCAGAACAACAACCTAAACGACCGCGGTGGGATCGCAGTCGCGCGTCGCTGCGTTGCGATCTACTCTTCCGGCGCACCTCAAGCTCTGAGCCTCCACCGGCCGTCGCGTGCCTGCTTGCGCCTTGGCCGTCGCATTAACGAAGCTCGCCGCGGACGTCATGCCATCGGTAGTCCTCGCGGTCAACGTGCCCTTACGTCCGGCGAGCAAGCTAAGGCCGACGAGAAGGTGGTACTTCGGGCCTTCGGCTCTCATCACCCAGCTCACCGTAAATCTCAGCCGCGCCATGCTCTGTTCACGTGGTTCACCCGGCCTGGCCAATGCCACGCAGCTCCCAATCCTCGCGACGACGACGACCGTTGAGAAGTCAAAAGCATCCAGGGGTGGTCGCTGTTTCGAATAGCGACCGCCCCCAGGTCCTCAAAACGCCAGCTGCACGCCGCAGCGCTGCCGTGTTCCAAACGCCGGGGCCATCCTCGGCTACAGCGGCGCCTCTGTCTGTACACGCCTCCCTCGTCCGACTGCTGCGCCTCGTCGGACGTCGCGTCGCTGGACGCGGCCGTGCTGGTGCCGGCGCTTCGATTCCCTGCGGTCTGCGTGCTGTCTCGCCATGCCAGAATAATAGAATCGGCACCACGGGCTCAGAGCAGGGACGGCGGCGCCTCCGGTAGAAATCGAGCAGAACGTGGGCAGTTCCGGGATTTCCGGCCGGTGTGCTGTTCGCCCCACCGTCGCCGACGCATGGTCTGGCTTTGCTGGCTTCCGGCGAATCCTCGCGTGTTTCCCAGAATTTATATTTCGTTACGTCTTCGGTCACGGTTGTTCCGAATATATTCGTTCTATAAAGGATGGGATTTCTTATGGGGGTTTTGTGAAGCGATTAAGTGGATCAGGGATTCAGGGGTGCTCCGGTGGGAAAGGATAGAACTCCCCGTGAGGATCTAATGGCCAGACGGGCTGTTTGCAGATATTGCACCAAATGTTTCCCTACCCAAGGTGAATTAGGATGAGGGTACATTGGGGGTGTTGTAAAACCTATTTCACAGATATTAGTGGCCATCATGAAAAAGTATGTAAATATGTAGCAAGATATTTATTTTGATAGCCAGATATATGACTGCGAAGGTGCTTGAATGGCTTTATCCTAAGGACTAATGGTGTCTTATAGGGTAGACGCAAGTGAGAGAAAATGGCGCAGCTCACATGCTACCGAATAGTGTAAACAATTGGTTCCCAAGCAAACCACATTATTCTTCATAAATAATGCTTGGATTGTACTCTTTCCGTCTAATTTAATTAATGAAATAAGTGCGCTCATACTCTAAATTTTAAAGAACTAAAAAATTGTCATTCTTATGATTTAATGTAGCTCCAATTAATTTTTGAATTTACAAGACTGGTTTATTGTAAGCTACAAGTTAACGGTAGAGTTGTTTAGAAAAACAATTATGTCCACTATTGCCAATTGCAAGGCATGGCAACACTAAAGGCAAATTGTTTAATGCAAACTTCCATTCAATAGTTCATACCTACAATCTTCGTACAAAAAATTGAAAACTGATAGAGTCGCTGTTTCCCTCACCTTCATGGCAGTACGCTTTCTCAAATATCACATTGTAAATTCTTTTGTGTCTAGCTAATATATGCATATAGGAAAGCAATCAAACAAGTGCAGTATATAGTTATCACATAAATTGATACAATGCGTAGAAGAATAATCATATAAAAATAAGTCTGTCAATCTGAAACTTTGTTGATCAGAAATAACGATCAAGTCGTACAGATCTTCTAATCACTTGTTGCTTCACTTCTTATTTGCACATGAGGGTGTGGAATGCAAAAATCCACACCACGCCATCTGGTTAGCACGTATGGCAGCCACATCAGCTTTGTCAGCGTAACATGGGCTCCAGTGACATGAGATGATTTACATAAAAAGTTTAATGATATGCTAGTCCTGTTTCAAAAAAGAGTCACATATTTGCACGTATCAAACAAGTTGAGTGACCTCATATGCAATTTACTCGTAAACCGTGCATTAGTTTAGGATGTTTTCATATTTGCATTCCTTAGCATACCGAATAGGAAATCTTTAAAGAATAGAAGAGAAAGATAAAAGTACCGACATATTCAAATATTTCAGTTAAAAAATTTGATAATTTATATCTATAACTATTTCATATAAATGTGTTTATCTGTCCAACGCGTTGAGGGCGCGAGGCAGCCATCGCCATCAAAGGCGAACGGGGTCGTGATAGTCGCCGTGGCGAGGTAGCTCGGGACGCAGCCCACCGGGAAGTTGCTCGGGATCACCAGCCGGATGGCGCCCGTGTCGAGGCGCTCCTGTGTGAGACGAGCTTGACACGCGTGAGTTGGTTTGAGAATTGGTTGCTCGGCAGTGCGTCAGGGGACTCGGAGGGGCCGCGCGGTGGCCGGGGGTCCTCAATTACTGTTCAGTGCAACACTGAAGCCCGTGGTCTACTCTGGCCAACCAGCCATCTCTTCCCCTGCCCCACACGGCCACACCACAGATGTGTGGCAGGCCCGAGCAAGCTCGTCAGTTGTTCTTCGATCACGGAAGCGACGGTGATGGAGCAGCACAACCTCATCGACCGGCGGGATCGCTGTCGTTCTTCGCCGCGGGACGTAGGTCGCTGCGCACGCAGCCATGCTGTTCCGGCCGGCGTGCTGCTAGCTACCCCCACCGTCGACTACGCCGAACCGATGCATCATGTTCTGGCTCTGCTGGTCTCTAGCGAATCCTCGCGTGTTTCCCACCTCTGTCGTCATCACCGGCCGCGTCGTCCATCCCCAACTTGCCTTCCAAGTTCCAAGTTCCAAAGGTCCACGCGCGCCGAACACGTACATAGCGCATCCGGAGGTCCTGACTCCTGCCGCGACATAGGGGAGCGCGGCAGCGAGGTATGGTGTACGTTGGGCGCCGGGGCCATCCTCGGCTACAGCGGCGCCTCTACCCACTCCGTCGTCCTACTCGCGCGCCTCGTGTCAGGGTCGCGGCCGTGTGGTGGCGCTGGTGTTTGCCTGCGGTCTGCGTGCTCGCTCGCCATGCCAAAAGCGCGCGGCGCCACGGCCCAGACCACGGGCTCTCACCTCCGGCAGAAATGGAGGGCAGTTCACCGCCGGCCGCATGCACGCGCCGTGCTCGCCCTCATCATGTCCGGCGAGCATGCTAAGGCCGACGAGAGGCGGTACGTCGGCTTATCGCCTGCCGCGCCAAGGTCTGTTCTCGTGGCCCATCAGGACTGGGCGTCCGCCATGCAGCTCCCAAGCCCCGAGTGTCCAGAGAGACGACAACCGCTGACCAGTCAACGTAGCCCATCCGGACCGCACGTAGCCCATTCGAATAGCGACCGCCCCCCATGTCCTCGAAACGCCAGCTGCACGCCGTGGCTCGCCGCAGCGCCGCCGTGTCTCAAACGCCGGGCCATCCTTGGCTACAGCGACGCCTCTCCGTCATCCTCAAGCGTCTCTCGCCGCGGGGCGCGGCCATTGTGCCGCCGGCCGGTGTTTCCCTGCGTTCTACAGGCCAGGGTCGCTCGCCACGCCAGAAAAGGCGCCACGGGCCCGGAGTACGGATGCGGCGCCTCCGGGAGAAATTGATCGAGAGCAGTTCACCGCCGGCCGGAACAGCATATCTGCAGGCACCAATTGGTTTGGAGGAAGCTCGCCCGGAGGTGGTTCTGCAACACCGGGAAGCATGGCGGCGAGAGACGCCCGATTCGAATCGGCAAAATGCTCTGCAGTTCCGGCGTTGCGTCAGGGGACGACAGGCTTGCCTGAGGTCGTCAGCGGTTCTCCATCTGCTCCACCGCCTCGCTGGCCGCGCCCACCTCCGGGAAGAATCGCACCACGCCGTCCTTGCTCTCGCTCCCCGGCGCGCTGCTCCGCACCACATCCGCCTCCACCAGCGTCCTCCAGTGACTGCACCCATCTTCTCCATGAGCCACGCGTACGCCGACACGTCCCCCGCGCGCCGCTCGGACGACTGCTGCTCGAACGCCATCTCAGGTTCAGCGGCGGCGGCACCGTCCGGAACTCGATCCGAAGCCCCAGGCAGTCCTCGTGCTCCAGCGGCACCGACGCGATGCCGGCCGAGGACTTGCCCCCGCTGCGGCTCGGGCCTTCTTGAATCGCACCCACATCCGCTGATCCGCTTCAGGTCGCTCGCCACGGAAGGTCCTCGCGGCCGTAGCTGGCGCTCCACCGGCGCTCCTCGGACAGGATCGGGAGCAGCAGCAGCGGGAGCAGCCGCAACGTCCCCATCACCGCGCCGTCCTGCAGGGTCCGCGCCGCGGTGACCGTGGCGTGGACACATGTGTGCCAGGCAGAGCAAGCTTCACGGAAACGACGGCGGCGTAACAGAACAACCTCGTCGACCGGCGGGATCGCCATCCCTTGTTGCGGTCTGCTCTTCTGGCGCACCTGTAGCTCTGAGCCTCAACCGCCAGGAAATGTACCGGCCGTCGCGTGCGTGACGCTGCTTGCGCCTTGCCCAGGCGTCGCATGAGGCTTATCGCCGCGTTCGGGCGTCATGCCGCCGCCGGTAGTAGTCCTCGTGCTCGTGGTCGGCGTGCCCGCGCGCCATGCCAGAATCACCCTGGTTGCGTGCGCCGTGCTTTCCCTCACGTCCGACGAGCAGGCGGTGCGCTGGCTCATCGCCCAGCTCACCGTCGAGCGTCGACCTCAGCCGCGCCATGCTCTGTTCTGTTCTGTGACCGTCCTCCATGTCCTCAGAACACCAGCTGCACGCCGTGGCTCGCCGCAGCGCCGCTGTGTTCCAAAAGACTCCACAACTATCGGAGTCTGGAGATAGTCGTAACCCATCGATCGGAGCTCGTATTCAAACGGAGACAGAAAGCAACGACACATCTCCCAGCCGACCGGCGCCGTTGACATCGCGCGGCCGGGGCAGGGTCACGCCGTCCTGCCCGCCCCGCAGGAGACTATCTTGCTTGGACGCCGGGGCCATCCTCGGCTACAGCGACGCCTCCGTCGTCCGGCTGCCGCGCCTCGTCGTCGTCAGGTGGCGCGGCCGTGGTGACGCCGGTGTTTCCCTGAGCACGGACGCGCAGCTCCCGCAGAAATCGAGAGCTGGTTTGAGGGGCGTCCGGAACTGAAGAACATATCTGGCACAACTGAGGCTAGCTTGTTGGGCTAAAACATCTTCATAGATTCAGTTACTTGCACGGTCTCACCTATTTGAACCCGGTCCTTGTAGCGAATCTATTGCATTTTTGAAGTTTCCAAAAACGCTGAAGAAACATACTTCACTCCCGAAGAACATTAACCAATGCTTTATTTTAAAGGTAGAATTATCCTGCTTTTATTGAAAGCATAGCATTAACCAATCCTTAGGATTCGTAAATTAAAAATTCCATTTCCCCCCATTTTTTCTATTGAGTTGACTTGTTATGTTTGTTCTACCTATGAAAAGGATCTCGCTTCTTTATTCAGCAATCTGGTGGACTTATGTTTTATTGGTTCCTCCAGCCTACCTTCTACCGTATGACGTCAGCTATTGTGCAGAAGACTGGCTCACATTCAAAATTTTATTCTTTTTTCTATTTTCACTTCAAAACTATACCACGGGCTGCAAGGTTTGCACTATCGACGAACTCGAGAAAACCGACCGCCAACGAAAACCTCGATTTTACCGATTTTCGCGATAACCGGTCGATTTTCGACGGAAAATTCAAATTTTAAATTTCGAATTCGAAATCGACCAAACCGGTCGATTTTCACCGGTTACCGACCGGTTTTGTCGATTTTTGACGCAGGACCAAAAAATGGCGAAAAGATAACCGATTGATTTTCACCGGTTATTGACCGATTTCGATCGGTAACCGGTCGGTTTGATCGATATTTTTTGTTTCAAAATTTTTCAATTTTTCAAATTTCAAATTCGAAAATCGGTAAACCGGACTTATCGGACCGGACTGATTTCACCGGTTTTCGCGAAAACCGACCGGTTTTCGTCGATTTTGAAAACCTTGACGGCCTGAAAACAATTCTTATAAACTGTTTGATGGCTCATTTTTTTCTTTTTCTTTTGTACAGTGTACCCAATAAATAAGTCTCTAGATACAAGGTTGTACAGAATCACTGCTTAATTTTTATGCTAACTATATGTGCAGATAAAATGTTTCATTTCACTATCCATGCATTAACATGTTGAGGTGCAACGATGATGAGAATAATCTTTGTATTTTTTGAATATATCTGATAATTTTAATCTGTAAGTAGTAGCTACAAACCTCGAATCATAGGTTTGTGGATGCACGACTTTTAAGGATCGTATAGATTGCTAACATTTCAACATAATATAGTACATGCATGGTTAATTCTCCCACAAAAGAAAACATATAAGTGTGGGTTTTATATTATTGAGTGGGGATATATGCCCTCACTTGCTGGAATTTAGATCCAACCCTTAT
This sequence comes from Eragrostis curvula, assembly GCA_007726485.1. NCBI lineage: Eukaryota > Viridiplantae > Streptophyta > Magnoliopsida > Poales > Poaceae > Eragrostis > Eragrostis curvula. The sequence continues at coordinate 10,863,163 of CM017445.1, read as the reverse complement.
CCATACATAGTCTCATGTGACGTGTCTGGAACGCGAGCAACGACTGTGTTTCCTAAGTCCCCTAGACACAAATAGATGGCATTTTTAAAGCCTTCAAATGTTTGAAATCGCCCTTGGATTTTGTGGTATTTTTTGAAAATGCTAAGAAATATGATGAAGGGGAAAGTCATTAGTGGCGATTTTAAAACATGCCTTAACTAAATCAGCCCCTCACAGCTCGGTTCGGAGTGAGGTGACATAGTTTGTAACGACCGTTTTTTTCTCTCTGTAATACAAAGATTAGCAGCTCTCTTGCGTATTCGAGAAGAAAAAAAAAACAGTCCTTAACTACGCCACGCGCAACTTTTGTAGACGCTATTTAGAATGCCTTGAGTGGTCTTCTTAGGCAGTCCATTGAAGCGTCTTAAAACACAATTTTGAGACATTTTCACAGAAAACGCCGTGTTAAACTGGAAGGCAAATTAGAAAATCGCCTTCATAATAACCATCTCAAAATATCTCACTCACATCAAGAACTCATTTGAATCACAATCTACACATGAATGTCTCCAAAAGAAACAATAGTATGCAAGTAAACATTTCTCAAATTGTAGTACCCCCAAAAGTTACAAATCCAAATAAAGTCTCCCATGAAATTACGGCCCCATTTGGAACGCAAGAATTTCACAGGAATTTTACAGGAATTTCATAGAAAACAGTGCAATTCCCGCAGGAATGAAGAAGAAATCCTCCATTCCAAACGGGGCTTACAAGTATTTGTAATCATTTCACAGGAGAAGTCACAAGCAGGGCTGCTTCTTTCTCATAGATCACATGTCTAGAGATTATGGTTCACAGGTTTCGAGTGCTTTAACAAACAATGCCTGAAACCTGAATTGAATCTTGTTTGCAACTGTTGATTAAAATAAGCAATGCCCTCACGTCCGGCGAGCAAGCGAGATGAAGGCCGACATCCGAGTCGATGTGATTGAACAAGCTTCTAGCTCTTCGAACTCGGCGCGTGGCAGCTTTCAGCATCATGTTGCGATTTTGCATGGGGCGCGTAGCAAGGTGGGACCCCTGGTTCTTATAATACCAATAATGTTGGACAGTAAAACTGCCCTATTTAAAAACACCCTCTGATTGATATTAACATAGTGCCAAAATAAATACATGAATACAAAACTTAACATTCAGATCATCATAGTTGAACAACTTTTAACAAAAGTCTTTAATACATGAGTGTAATGAATTTCTTGATCTCCCTTGCAAAAGATGTGAGATCCTACAGAAATAGGAAATGTCGACAAATATAGATTTTATTGATGGATTAACCATCTCAACATGGAAAAAATCATCAGCCAAGGCGCAGCGGTGCAACCTCATCCCCCAATGGTCGAATATGCTTTCCATTCTGAATCCAGTCAGTGATTGAGCTCTGTAGCTGGGAAGGCGCATGCGCAACCCAAGCGCCCAAGAACTCAGCGAGCCAACGACTCGACCATCCCTTCATATTCTTGTGGCACCATTGCTGACGTTTTCCACCCCTACCTTTCCGTTTGGTTGCCCTGCATGAAGTGGCCTCAACCCGAAGGTATGCCCCGCCATGCTCGGTCTTCCACAGCATTTGATAAGAGGTAGCTGCCGCATTCCCACGAAAGCACTCTACTGAATTTTACGGTAGACCATGATACCGGTGGACAAAAAGTATCATAGAGATAATCTAACCGTCCATTTAATTAGATAATATGTAATTGATCCACATTTTAATTAATGAGGCATTAGGGGTAATTAAGAGAAAGAAAAAGGAACCGGTATTCTTCCTTTCGCGAAGTCGACGCCGCCAGCTGACGCCACCTGGATCGTCGCCAGCGTCTTGTCTTTCGGACGCCGGAGTTCCCCGCCCTCCCCAAACCGATCGGTTCCTCAACGGCACTGTTCTTCATCCAGCCCACGATGCATCTGCCTGCCGCTGTCTATCCCATCTGTTTCGTTGACGGGGTCATCATCCTCGGTCCTCCGTCCAGCCCGCTAGCTCCAATTGGACCAGCACCAGTGACGTGCTCCATGGCCACTGCCTTCCGTCCCCGCCTGGCTTGCCATGCCAATCGACATGCAGAATGATTTAGAAATATGCTCGGCGTGTGCGTTCGTGATTCATAGGTGATTTGGTTTTTTTAAACAACTAAACTCGTGCCTTCGTGATTCCAATGCAATCAGATTGTATTCCTTTCGGATACAGATTACAGGCCTGATTCCCATGGCCCGCCGCCGTATACGCCTTGGCCCGGCAAGGAAGATGAGGACGGGCGCCGGTCACTCTCGCCGCCGTCTTCACATTCCGGCAAAACGCAGCTCGCGCCGCATCACTGCTGCGGCACATCGTTCTGCGACTAACCTAGTGCACTTTACCTTTTTGAGAAAAATAATTTGCAAGCTTGTCATCCTCTTTTTCTCACAAATGCTCCATGATACCTCATCATGATCCTTATGATACCGGTGGAAGCAGAAGGTATCATGATTAAAATCTGAACCATTGGATGAATAAAATAAACGGTGTGCATTCATTTGGGTCCATCGTAAAAGAGCTCCTTTGGTAGCATGATCTCGCCCAGCAGTTGTTCAAAAGAAATGTTTAAATACCTGCCACGTTGCCCAGCCTCCCCATTGGTCATCTCTGTGCACTACAGGAAACCCATGCTTTGCCGAGTGCCAGAGGCACTCGGCAAAGCCCTGTTTACACTCGGCAAAGAGTTTGCCGAGTGTAACACTCGGCAAACTCCACTCGGCAGCCAGCTCTCGGCAAAGCCGAGTTTGCCGAGTGTTTTTTGTCGGGCACTCGGCAAAGATTTTGCCGAGTGCCAGAAAAACACTCGGCAAAAAAAAGTAACGTGACGGCGGGAAAACGGCGTCAAAAAAGTTTGCCGAGTGCCACGGCGTCAGGCACTCGGCATAAAAAAAATTTGCCGAGTGCCAGACTGCCCGGCACTCGGCAAATTTTTGCAAGTTTGCCGAGTGCCAGGCCAGGCGCTCGGCACAAAATGGCATGTTTGCCGAGTGCCTCAGGTTTGGCACTCGGCAAACTTCTGAGGCACTCGGCAAAAAAATGTCGCAGAACACTATAAATTGTCTAAAATCGATGCAACCTGGACCAAAATTACACCAAATCATATATACATGCTCACCATCATCACATACACATATATATCATCTCAAACACATTGAAATCACCACAAACACATTGAAATCCATCACAAACACATATTTGTCTCCAAATACACATAGAAATAGCTCAACTTGACGTCCACAAACACAAGTTCATGAAATGGTTCACAAACACGTCGACAACTAGTTGGTTCATGCAAATAAAGTACATATACAACTACAAACTACATCGGAGGAGGAGGGGGATAAGGAGGGAACGGTGAACAAGCAGCTGGAGGGGAAACCGGCTGATTGTTGGATGCAGCGGATATATTCTGCAAGAAAAAAGATATTACATGATGAACGCAAATTTTCAGTTAGAAGTGTCGACAGAACGAGGATTGAAACTACAAGAATTTAGAAATACTCACGGGAGTGCCAATAGTCGGACTCGGAGTGCCGATTGGAGGCAGAGGTAGTAGTGGCGGCGGCACCATCCCCGTGCATACACCATAATTTTTTCCATATAGCCATATAGAGCAATTCAAATTAACAAAAATTTCAATTTGCAACAACCTCATAACATATTGGAATTAGATTTCTAATTCAATCAAATAACTACGCATTTGTATTTGTATTTCAATTTGCATTTGCATTTAAATTTAAATTCATCTAACATCACTTTCAAACCAAGCATTTCAATTTAAATTCATCTAACATCAATTTCAGAACTAGCATTTCACAAATACTTTTTCATTATTGTTGTTTCAATCATTTATAAAGTTTTCCAGAGACACATTTCAATTCATTTAACAATAACAGAAAAAGAAAAAAAAAAGGGAAGAAGAAGCTCACCTTCTACCTCACGGCCGGGGAGCAGCCTGTGGAGGAGGGAGGGCCGGGGCAGCTGCTGCTGTGGATGAGGGAGGGCCGGGGCAGCTGCTGTGGAGGAGGGAGGGCCGGGGCAGCTGTGGAGGACGGAGGTCGGGGCGGGGTCGCCGGCGGCCGGGTGGTGGAGCGCCGTCGCCGGGGTTCAGACCGGGGGAGGCGGGGCCGGAGTCGTGTGCCGGAGCGGGGGAGGACGGAGGGAGGGACGCGTCGCCGGCGCCCGGGTGGAGGAGGCCGCCGGCGTCGGGGGTCGGGGCGGGGTCGCCGGCGTCGGGGGCGACCCGGCCGGGTGGTGGACGGCTGCCGGGATCCGGTGGCGGAGGAGGGGGCCGGGGGCGGTCGACGCGCGCGGCGAGCGGGGGAGGAGGCGGAGGAGGTGCCGGGTCGACGCCGGGTTGTGGAGGGCGGCGCGGTGGTGGAGGGCGGCGCGGCGCGGCCGAGTGGTGGTGGACGGCGGCGCGGCGCGGGCGGGTGGTGGAGGGCGGCGCGGCGCGCGGTGGCGGGCGGTGGAGACGGCGCGGCGCGGCCGGGTGGTGGAGGGCGGCGCGGCGAGCGGGGGCTGGTGGTGGAGGGCGGCGAGCGGCGAGCGGGCGGCGCGGAGTGGTGGAAGGCGGCGGCGCACTGAGGAAGAAGATAAGGGAGCGAGGGAGAAAAGAAAATTTCGGCCCGCGCCTAAGTCCTACCCAAATTCTTTGCCGAGTGCTAGATCCAGAAGCACTCGGCAAAGAAAAAACCATCGGCAAAACCTGTTTGCCGAGTGCCGTGGGCCCGGCACTCGGCAAAAAATTTCAGCAGAAACTTTAAAAAAAATTAGAAATTCGAAATAAACTCAAAAAAATACCAAATTTGGCCATGATACATTTCATATGATCCTTTACCTCTAAAAAATATGTTTAAGTTGAAATCAAATTATGACTGTCGTTTTGGTTCGAAATCCAAACGATCACTTCATATGTTTATGGATGATCTTCGAGGAAGCTCCTGTTTCTAAACAACGTACGTCACAACTTTAGCGAAACTTTTTCTATGATTTACCATGGCCTCCACATATGATTTAATGATACCACAACGAGTCTCGTATTTTTTAGACTTTGTTTGAATTAAATAAAAATAAAAAACTATTTCACCAAATGTTCGCCCTTATATTTCATGTACAAGATTTGTGATTTTTCCGTCCATTTCACGTTTATGGCCGCAAATTGAACTCTGAAACATGAATATAAGTTTTTGAGTCACTATATTTCATTATTTGAGTCACGTGTAGTTCAATTTTGAATTTTCTCCAAAAAAATACTTTAAACGCAATAATTCACTTAAATATAACAAATGAATAGAGAAAATTACCAAATTTGGACATGGAGTAACATGCATACGTATATTGATGTCAAAAAAAAAAAAAGAGACAAAAACAAACAAAAAAAAAAATTTTTGCCGAGTGCCACATCATAGCACTCGGCAAAATAGATAGTTTGCCGAGTGCCTCCGTGTGGCACTCGGCAACCTCCTAAGTTTGCCGAGTGCCTGACGCGTGGCACTCGGCAAACTTTGACGGTGACGGCCCCGTCCCCCACTTCCCGCTCGTGCGTGTCACGTGGGAGTGTTTGCCGAGGGCTAAAAAGTTTGCCGAGCGTTTTTTTTTGTTTGCCGAGTTCCGGGCTGTCTGGCACTCGGCAAACTGCTGATGTGCCGTGTGCCAGCTCTTTGCCGAGTGCCCTAGCCCTGGCACTCGGCAAACAGGTAGTTTGCCGAGTTCCCGATGGAATGCACTTGGCAAACCATCTGGCACTCGGCATAGGCCGGGTTTCCCGTAGTGGTGGCTGAACCTCCATCTGCTGCTGACAAATCTTCATAGGAGGCATGGGGCGAGAAAAGTCCCGAAACTTCCACATTTGGAAAATCTCTCATAGGGCATGATTCATCGTCTAAGACACTCCTCCGTCTTTTGTGACCAGCTGACAGTGCGACGTGGCCCTGCAAAAACACTTGGCTTACTGGTTCTAAGTACGTATCGCATGTCAATGATTCTGATGATGATCTCGTGCTGCTACCAGCATAGCTCTGTGCGTAATGATGACTGTGTTGCTGGCAACAAAGGGGGTTCGGTCGAGTCCATTGACTGAAGATGGTGTGAAGATTGTTCCAGTGATTCAAAAGCTTACGGTGGCTAGACATTGAATAAGGGTGCGCCCAGTTGAAGTCTTGCGTTGGTAGCTGGGTGAGCTTTATCTTCATAGTCTCGGCTGTGGACCTTAAGTAAGGTGCAAACAGCTGCAGGCATCTAAGTGTAACACCAACTATGTCAGTACTCTCGGAGAGCCGTATGTAGAGAGCAAAAATGAAATTATTCTGTGGCGCAAGACCATCTTCGAGTAATAATTTCATCCGAACCTCTATCCCATGCTCAGGAAGATAGAAGGGCAGGAGTAAAAACGTGAGTTGTTGGCTCCCGCGAATGATGCCATAGGTTGTTCCTTTGCCTTCAAGAAGATGCCGGACAAGAGGGTCGAAGAACATGTATAGGCGTGGCGTGCCACCGAGCTCCATGTACCTCAAAACCCTCAGCAAACCATTCGAATATTCGTCGAACGGTGGATTCATTCGGTTCTTCATTACTGCAGTTAAACATGGGCAAGACGAGCGACCTTGCACTGTGAAGGATCCGCTTAGGTAAGGAGGAGCTCCTTACCTCGTCTTCAACCGCTTCCATCTCTTGCAAGCGCTGCTTGCAACTGCGCAGCATGTCGTTGCACTCCTGTGCAGCACGCTTGAGCTTGCTCCGCCAACGTAGCAATGGAACGCTTGTGGTGTTCCACTTGTGAGACTTCTCGAGGGCGGCCTCCAGCTTGATGTGCGCCATCTCCATCCTCTCTATGTGTTCCTTAACATTTGCATCTGACTTCTCATCGTACCTCTCCTTAATGCTGGATAGGGCTTGGTTAACTGCCTGATGCGCCACTGCAGAACTGACGATTTCTGCCATTAGTATCGATCAAAACGGTGTCAAGATCGATTATCCTGCAGACCTGCACATTATTAGAAAGAAAAATAAAAAAACACGTACGTGGGCATGTGAATATATAATAGATCAAAATCAAATGTCAGATTAATTTGTTTCTGCTATCATTCTTGTAGTTAAAGTTTGGAGAAAACCAGAACCTGGCGAGGACAAAGTTGTAGGGTCGCAGGAAGTCGAATCGGAATGAACAAACGTCGCCACACATAAACGTCGCCACACATAAGATAGTTTGTGAATCTGACCTGCCCAGCTGTTACCATATGTCGTAGCCGTAGTTTCCAGATATTCCGAACCCTATTTTAAGACTTCCGAAGACTTGTCTTGCATGGCATGATGTACGGGAATGTTACGATCTCCTTGTTAGATTCGGAGAAGGAACATTGTAGTTTAGGAAGGACTCTGATAGGCGGTAACTAGCCTATAAATATTCATGTAACCCATACGGGGAAATCTATCTGGCACCTTGCGAAACCCTAACGCAAAGGCTGCCACATTATACAAGATCGCACTGGACGTAGGGTTTTTATCTTTTGGGAGGCTTGAACCAGTGTAAACCCTCTGCGTGTTCTTAGATCGATCTCGCTAACCACGTTGCTCCCACGATCCAAATATCTGCCGAACACCCCGTTCAATCGGGTGACGACAGAGGCGCGCCAGGTAGGGGGGCAGCGTCGAGATTCCGTCAAGAGCATCAGATGGGATCTGCGAACAACATGAAGTTTCCTGTAGGCGCCGAGTTCCGCTTCGGATCTTTGGCCTTCGTCGCCGACGGGAACGGAGATCTTCAGCAAGTCGACCCGCCAGAGGCGCAGGAGGCGCTTCTGGCGGAATTGGTGGCCTCGATCAACCTCAACGATGGAGCCGCCCAGGAAAAGCAAGAGACGATGTCTTCGGGAGCGCATATGCCGTTCGGGTTCATGAACTCGGCGGGTGCGTTCCAGGAGGCTGCGACAGGGTATGGGGCTCTCCTTCAGGAACCCTACCGGAGGCGGAATCCTCTTCGGATCCGATCTCTGGCTCTGCCCTAGAAGCGCAAGTTGTCCGGGCGATACTCGAAGGACGTTACTTTCCGGGCTTCGGGATCGGGAGCCCGGACAATGATGATGAATCATGGGACAGCGAAGACTGCCCCGAAGTTGGAGGCGATTCCGAAGACGAAGGTGTCGATCCCGCTCGCCAAGTATACATGGCCGGGCGGGCTTCGGAGGCATCCTCCAGCAGCGTACCTACCATCAGATCTATCAGATCTCGATCGCAAGCTCCATCCAGCGTCGCGCCACGCAATCTTGGCCCGGAGTTTGACGCTATCCGACTCCAGACATCGTTGGAGTCGCTGAACCGGCTGGCTCCCGATGGTTCTCCCTTGGCCCCATTGGTACATCAAGTCGCCGAAATCGCGGGTCGCATCAATACGACGCCACCCGCGAACGATGAAGTTGCTCCAGCAGCTCCTGTCTCCAACCTCCGAGGAAGGCTCGGACCAATCAACAATCAGAGGCCGGCCGCATCTGAGCATGCGTCGTCTTCTGATCGTCGAAGGCAACAAGGTCAACCCCTGGCGCCGTCTGATGCCCGCCATGTCCTGCATCGACAGCGTGGGGCTCCCTCCGTCCACCAGCGCCTGGGAGGACGACCTTCACAAGCACCAAGACAGCATTCAGAGTCCACAGGCACTCCTCGCCTGGCATCTGAGACTGGGCCACCTGCCTATCAAGCTATTGGTCCCTATCTTCGATCAGTGCGATGGCCCGAAAAGTTCAAGCCGAACATAGTGGAGAAGTACGATGGTAGCACCGATCCCGGGAAGTTCTTATCCATCTACTCCACGGTGATCGATGCGGCTGGAGGTGATGAAAAGGTCAAGTGCTGCTATCTGCCCATTGTCTTGACCGGTGCTGCACGAACGTGGCTGATGAATTTGCCACCCTATTCCTTTGATTCTTGGGTTGAGCTGACGAAGACCTTCAAAGGAAACTTCCAAGGCTCCTACACTCGCCATGTCACGGTGGACCAGCTAAAGAATATAAAGCAGAAGGCGAACGAGTCACTTCGGGACTACACGAAGCGCTTCTGCCAAATGAGGAACACCATCCCAAAGATCCATGACGTGGAGGTCATCGGAGCCTACCGAGATGGGTGCTTAGATGTGAAAACCGTGGAAACAATCGCCGAAAAAGAGCCGACTACGGTCGCTGAGCTCTTCGACATTGCAGAATCGTGTGCTAAGGCGGCGGATGCCCGAGCTCGTCTCAATGATGGCAAGGGTAAAGGACCGAAGAAGAAGGCGGATGATCATGAAGTCATGGCCGTGGAGCAGAAAGAAAGAGGGGAGGGTCGCTTTCCCCGAAAACGGGGTCGTGATCACGACCGCCCCAAAGGAGTTGAGAAGTGGTGCCCCATTCATAGGCGCACCTCTCACGATTTCGATGAATGCTACAAGTACAAGGAGATGGAGTGGAAGCGCCTAGCAGAAGGGAAGATCAGGCTCCACGAGGAAGATCGGGGGAACCATAGGAACAACGGTCCACATCGGGCTGAGAGGCAAGATCGTGATGATGATGAAGAGAGATTTCCCGAAATCCACATGATCTTCGGGGGAAGTTCGGCCTTGACGTCCCGAACACAGTACAAGAAGATCCAGCGAGAGGTGATGTCGGCTGAGCCTTGCTCCAAGAAGCCAGAATGGTCGGATACTCCGATCACCTTTGGCTCTGAAGATCACCTGAAGAGCCTGATAAGTGGCCCAGAATTGCCGTTCGTTGCTAAGATCATTTTGCATCGAAACAAGATCGCGAAGACTCTGATTGACAATGGGAGTGGATTGAATCTCCTGATGAAGAAGACCTTCCTGCGAATGGGTCTGCCGCTCACCATGCTCACTCCCGTCGAATGATCATTTCACGGGATAGTTCCTGGGGTGTCATCTCGACCCCTAGGGAAAGTTCATCTAGAGGTGACTATGGGGCCCAAGGAGAACAGGAGGTCGGGGGTCCTTACCTTCGAAGTGGCTGATTTTGACTCTGCCTACAATTGCATCCTAGGCAGGCCTTTCCTATTCAAGTTCATGGCGGTAGCGCACTTCGCGTATGCCCAGCTAAAGATCCCTGGCCCGCACGGTGTGATGACCATTGGTGTGGATCAGTCAGAGGTGGTGAAGTGCGACCTCAATGCTCTCGTGCTGGCGGGACATTTCAAGGACGAATCTCCGAAGGCGGAACCTCAAGCCAAAACCCAGAAGAGAGATATATTGCAGACTTTGAAGGGCAAGGATACCACTCCTCCAGCAACCCTGAACAACCTATCCCTAGCGTTAGCTCCGACACCTAGCGGAGCCGCGAAGGAGGGCAACGGTGACAAGAAGAAGGTTGGACTCAGTGACGTGGATCCCGCCAAGACGATGCACGTTGGCGGGGGCCTCCCCGAAAAATAGGAACTCGCGCTCTTGGCCTTCCTTCGGGAAAATATCGACGTGTTTGCATGGAAATCGTCTGATATGCCCGGAATCCCCAGGGAGGTCATCGAGCACAAATTGGGGATCGATCCGGCTTTCAAATCGGTGAAGCAGAAGCAAAGAAGATACGCGACGCCATACATGAGGAAGTGACTAGGCTTCTTCAAGCCGGGTTCATTAGAACGGTCGACTATCCTGAATGGCTAGCCAATCCTGTATTAGTTCCGAAGCCTGATGGCTCGTGGCGCATGTGCGTCGATTACACTAGCATGAATAAAGCTTGTCCAAAAGACGAGTACCCTCTTCCGAGGATAGATCAAATTGTAGACTCCACTTCTACTAGTGAATTATTGAGTTTTTTGGATGCTTACTCTGGGTATCACCAAATTAGTCTCAATGTTGATGATCAAGAGAAGACGGCGTTCATCACGCCCTTCGGAATCTTTTGTTATGTGACCATGCCCTTCGGGCTGAAGAATGCAGGGTGCACATATCAAAAGTGTGTGAACCTTGTCTTCGAGGAGCAGATCGGGAAAAACATCGAAGCTTACATTGATGACATCGTCGTCAAGACCAAGAAGAAAGAGAATCTCCACGATGACTTGAAGCAGATATTTGACAATCTGCGCAAGTACAAGATGAAGCTTAATCCAAAGAAGTGTGTCTTCGGAGTTACTTCGGGCAAACTCCTGGGATACATGATCTCCGAACGTGGCATCTATGCCAATCCAGTCAAGATGGCGGCGATTGAGAAATTGAAGCCTCCCCAAACCCGAAGAGAAGTTCAGAAGCTGGCCGGCATGATGACGGCGGTGAACAGATTCATCTCGAGATCGGGGGAGAGAGGTATGCCTTTTTATAAGTTGCTAAGGAAGAAGGAAGGCTTTGACTGGGATGATCAAGCAGAGAAGGCGTTCCATGAGTTGAGGGCTTATCTCAAGCAAATACCTACCCTGCTACTGCTGCAACAGATGCTGTGGTCAGCGTGGCATTGACGGTGGAAAGAGAAGTTGAAGGCAAAACCAGACAACGCGCGGTGCACTTCGTCAGCGAGATTCTGAAAGACGCTCAGACGAGATATCCGATCGTGCAGAAGCTGCTCTACGCCGCCCTGATGACGTCAAGAAAGTTGAAGCACTACTTCCTCGCTCACCCCATCAAAATAGTGTCGGATCGACCCCTGCAGGCTATCTTGCATAGCAAGGATGCAGTGGGGTGAATCGCACAATGGGCTGTTGAGCTAGGACAGTATGAGATTGAGTTCGTGCCACGAAGAGCTGTGAAGGGTCAGGCCTTAGCAGATTTCATCGCTGAGTGGACTGATGACGGAGGAGAAGAGCAAGTCGACCCTACCCATTGGGTCATGTACTTTGACGGCTCCTTCACCTTGAAGGGCGCCGGTGCAGGTGTGGTGTTTGTTTCACCTGAAGGAAGAGTCATGAAGTATGCGATCCAGTTGCTGTTTCAAGCTACGAACAACGTCGCGGAATATGAAGGCCTAGTCTCGGGTCTACGCATTGCAATGTCACTTGGAATTGATCGGCTGCTTGTGAAAGGGGATTCACAATTGGTCGCCAAACAAGTACAGAAGGAGTACCAATGCTCGGATCAGAAGATGGCTGACTATCTGGAGGAAGTTCGAAAGCTTGAGAAAGGGTTTGATGGATTCGAAGTGCGATATATACCACGCTTGGATAACCGGGATGCTGATCACCTGGCTTGGATTGCCTCGTCTCGATCTGCAGTCCCCGATGATGTGATTCTGGAGAAGCTCACGAAGCCTTCGGTGTCGAAAATTGCACCCGAAGAGGACGTGATGGTGATTGACTCGGGAGAAGGGCATGTTGAAGACTGGAGAGTTTCGATCATCCAGTTCTTAGAAAATAACCCTATCCCGGATGATGATGCTACTACAGAGCGTATTGCTCGGAAGACCAAGCTGTACGTGATGGCTGATGGAGTGTTGTACCGAAGAGCTCGCAATGGGATTTTGCTGCGATGTGTGTCCAAAGAAGAAGGAGTTAGGCTGCTGCACGATATACATGGGGGGATTTGCGGTGGTCATACTGCATACCGCTCCCTTGTGGGTAAAGCTTTTCGTCATGGATTCTACTAGAACACGGCGAAGTAAGATGCGATCAACCTGGTCAAGACTTGTGCCAACTGCCAGTTCTTCAGCAAGCAAAGCACGCGGCACGCCCAAGAATTACACACCATACCCCTGTCTTGGCCGTTTGCCATCTGGGGTATAGATATTTTGGGGCCTTTTCCGAAGGCTAAAGGAGGATACAAGTTCTTGTACGTGGCCATTGACACGTTCACGAAGTGGATTGAAGCGGAAGCGGTGACGCGCATCACCCAAGAGGCGTCGGTGAAGTTCATGAGAAGCTTGGTGACAAGGTTCGGAGTTCCGAAGAAGTTGATCTCCGACAATGGAAGGCAATTTATGGGCAGTAAGTTTGAAAGATTCTGCGCCGATCATGGGATCATACATCCTACCTCTTCGGTGGCATATGCGCAGACCAATGGAGCAGTTGAGAGAGCTAATGGCATCATCATGAGTGGTATGAAGACACGGTGTTCGACAAGCTATCTGCTAAGGGGAAGAATTGGATAGAAGAATTGCCAACCGTGTTGTGGTCTGCCCGAACATCAACAAGCCGCGCGACGAGAGATACACCGTTCTATCTGGTGTATGGTGCCGATGCAGTGTTGCCACCTGAGATACACCTGGGGGCTCATCGCGTGACAAATTTTTATGAAGATGTACATCCTGATGCTCGAGAAGTCGATCAGATACTGCTTGAAGAAGAGCGTGATACAGCATTAGAACATGTGAAGCAATACCAGGAGAAGCTGAAGAAACAGTATCAGAGAAAGGTGGTTGGAAGAACATTAAGCGTGGGAGACATGGTCATAAAAAAGGACATCACCACTAAAGACAAGCATAAGTTGTCTTCTCCGTGGGAAGGTCCGTTCTTGGTTGTCGAAGATGCCGGTTTAGGAGCATATGTTTTAGTAGAAGTCAATGGAGGCATATTGCCAGGAACCTGGAATACCGATCAGTTACGTCGGTTCTAGGTGTAAAGATTTTGAAGTAAGATCAATAAAGTGCAATGTTCAGCTGAAATAAAATTGTCCTTTCGGACCTATGAAATTTGTCCCTTCGGACACAAAGGCCAAGACCTTCGGCTAGTCTACTAAGTTTGGTCGCTGTCCTGGCCACACGTTTGGTTTACAGGCGCGGTACGAACAGCCTTTTCAGGCACCAAAGTGTCGTAAGACTTAGCCACAATGGTGTTTTGATAAGTTATATGGCCCCCTTGTGAAAAGGTTTGGAGGGAGACCCTTAGCCCTATGTTGGTTTTATAAGCTGGATCTCCCCAAACAGGTCGCACGTTCGATCAAAACAACACTTAAATTGTGTATAAAATAGGACAATCTACATGCCTTACTGATTTACTACTTTCCTGCATACAGTTAAAACTGTGTACTGAAAAGCAGGGGGGATCATACAGGCATTAAAGCATTGTTGGGCCTTCGCCCAACCATCGTTAAACCATTTGTTCAAAAGAAGGGCCTTCGCCCCATTGTTCAAAAAATTGGGCTTTCGCCCCATCATTACAGAAAACTATTGTTTATTACAAGCTCTTTACAGAAGAGCCAAATCATTCCTGGTCATTACCAGGCCCCTCATCTTCGGCAGACTCTTCTTCTTCAGCAGGAGCAGCTTCAGGGATCAGCTTCAAGGAAGTCACGAAGGCTTAAGCGGCATCATGAGCTTGATTCATCAGGGCGTCACGCTGACCTGCATCACACTTGAAGCCAATATCCAGAAGGCCGAGGTCCAGACTGGGATGGTGATGACGAAACAAGGCAATGGTGTAGGCACTGCCTGAGATGCATCGAGCATACCCTTCTTCCACAGCATCATCCTTGTCCCCCTTCAATTTGCTTTGTTGAGCTTTGAGGGTTGACACCTGCTGTTGAAGAAGTTCCGCCTCCCTGCCTTTAAGCACCAGATTCTCCTCTAAAGCCTTGGACTTGTTCTTCAAACCTGGCAGAAGAAGAGATTCGAGAGTGAGATTGTTGATCAAAAAGATGGTTATGAAGAATTAATGCAGAAGTACTTACCCTCAACTGAAGTAGTCAAGGCAGCATTGGTGTCCTGCTGAGCCTTCACTTCTGAAGCATGGGCTGTCTTGAGGTCAATCAAGGCTTTGTTGGCCCCTGCCAAAGCTGCTTGTAGCTCTGATATCTTGGCTTCTTTATCTGGAAATGCTAGGCTGGGGGCCGCTTCGGAGAGCTTGAGTTTCAGATGTTCATTCTCCTTCTGAAGATCCCGAACCTTGGAGCCATAGGACCTGCAAGTTTTCAGGGTCCAAGCTTCTGCAGCTTGAACGTCTGCCATGATCTTGCTAAACATTGCGGGCCCAGGAGAAGAACCCGAAGGCAATGAGGCTGCCGGCAACGATGATACAATCACTGTGGCTGCCTCCACATCTTCAGATCCGGCAGCCACATCTTCAGCTCCTCCAGCTAGTACCCGACGCCTTTTGGCACCTGGCTTCTTTTGACCCTGGGATGCACGAACTTGAGAAATGCGCGAGAATCCGCTGAAGAGGGTACCAAACACAATTGATAAAGGTACCTGGTTGCCCGAATCAGCGGTGCCTCGAGTAGCTGGCAGCTCTGGTGGAGACTCTACTGGAGGAGGAACGGGAGCAAGCAACGGGGTTCGGTCTCTCCTCTTCCTCGGACGGAGTGGCTGCACCTGCGGCACAACAACTTCTCCCGAAGTGCTGGGCTTGGACGATCGAGTCTTCCGAGAGGTCCGAGACTTCGGAGCGGAAGACTGCGGAGGCACATTGGACATCAGGGTGGCCTTTACGGTTGCCACCTTCTCCTCCAAACTCTGATGATCTACATCATGCTCCTGAAGATAAATGCAAGAAGACAATTAGACGAAGTCAAGATGAATTGAAGATATCAAGATTGAAGGAATAATTCTAACCTGGCCTTCGGGGACAGTGAGGATGTCGTCCGCGAACGCTTCGGCCAAGCTCTTCTTTTGAGCTTCGCTGGGCTCCTTCTCACTGCTGCTGCTGTCCAGCACCATGGTGCTTTCCGCGCCCCCTTTAGTAGGATCAGGTCCGAACACGTCCTAGAAGCACAAGAAGAGATAAGTGATTCACATGACAAGATATCAGAGCAAATATGAAGATATATACCTCAGCAGCTGGGTTCGTGGCGCTATATGGTTCTGGGAAGCCTTCGGGCTTGGGCTGCAGCTCAGACTCGAGAATGCTTCAAACGCGCCTCTTGACCTCCTCTTCAGGTATTTTGTTGACTACAAGAAGATTCAAGATAGTGAGAAACGATGATTTATTAAGATGAAGATGTGAAGATGAAAACAAAGTTCAGACTTTAACCTTCGGAAGGAAGCCACTTCGGGTTTCGAGGCCCGTCTCTGAACATGGCTAGGGGCTCCCGATGCTGAAGTGGGAAGAAACACCTACGGACATATTCCTCCACGATGTGTTCGCCCCTCAGTCCATTGGTGACCAGCTCGGTAACCTTGGCGACCATTCGCTTAAGTCGTTCGTTCCTAACTGGTGCAGCTTTGATCCATCCCTGGTGATAAGGCAGTGTTCCTCTGCCCTTGATGTCGTGCTTGTTGGAGTCATTCATAAGGAAGTACTTCCACCGGTAGCCGCTCCAAGACCGTCGGTATACAAAAGGGGGATATACAATATTCCTTCGGCGATTGAAGGACACACAACCCACTAACCCAAAAGAATAGTAGCAAGGTTCATGATAAACTCGCCACAAGTCCAAAGAAGGTGCAGTACCCAGCCAACATTCGCAGAGGGTGGAGAAAAGACTCAACAAGGAAACGGCTTGGGGTTTCAGATGAATAAGTTCTATCTTGTAGAACTTGCAAACACGCACAAGAAATTTGGAAGGCGGAAGATTGAAGCCGCAGATCATATGGGATTCAAATACCAGAATTTCGATGGTGTCGAAGCTGAAGCACATTTTGCCCTTGTTCTCCTTGGTGATAACGAAATCGGAGATCCACCCGGTCTTCCGCAGCTCCAGGATGTAGGCTTCATCGATCTCCCCGGGCTTCCAGTGATCAATGGACTCCGGAATCTCGCCGGCGGCCATCATCCGCTGGGCTTTGGTCGGGGAGCCGGTGGAGCTGGTGGAGTCATCTTGTTGCTCAAGATCTTGCTGAGCAGTGGCGGCGGCCCTATCGGGTGAATTGGAGGCCATGGAAATCAATCTAGGGTTTGCGCGCGGAGAAAGTGAAGCTAGGGTTTAAGCAGTTGCAAATGTGATGCGGAATGAGGAAGGCGACTGTGGCGATTGGGTTTTATGGGCTCTCGCGACTGTTTGGCTTCTCAGAGAAGGTAACCCTGCTCGGTAAATGCGCTTGACAGCGTAACTCCGCGCGACATTCCTGTTATTTTGAAAGTTATTCGGTTTTGTTGCCGAGATTTGGGGGATTTGTTATGGCGGCTTGGAAAATATTTCTGTTAAGTGTGCAGAGGAATATTGCCACCAGAACATATATTTCGAAGAAGCTGTCCTCCAAAGATTGTTACTCTCCGAAGATTGTCATTCTCCGAAGAGGTTTATTCTCCGAAGAGAGTTGATTGTTAAAGCAGTATTTCCCGAAGAAGGCATTCTCCGAAGGGATTATTCCATTATCGAGGTTATATTGCGAAGAGGTTCTGTCCCGAAGAACTTATTTAAAGAAGAAACATTCTCAGAAGATATAAAACATTGTAAAAATAGGAAGATGAGATCGAACACACATATACATTTGGGATTGAAGGCAGCTTTTCATTCATTAATTCGAAGGTCCTATTACAAGATCTAAGTTACATCTGAAGCTTTGGGAAGCACCTGACCTTAACAGAAAGGTTGAAGACAAGGTTGAGGGAGACGCAGGGCTCAGGTGTGAGCAGCATGGGGATATCTCGTATCCCTAGTTCCGCCGCTCATCAGCTCCTCAGAAGGGGCTCTGATGACACCGGAGGAAGTGTTCTCTGTGCCCCCACCGCTTGCGCTGTTGACGAGGGGCACACGAGAGGAGATGTGGGCGCCCCCCGCTACAACACAAACACCCATATAGGAACGCATCCTTTGCAACGGTAGCCTAATGCGTTGCTAGCCCTCCGCACGACCGCACCTCCCCCACCTTCGTGGATTATAACTTCTCTAGTTCCCAATCCGCACCGGCTCCTATGAAAAAAAAAAAGAAAAAAAATCCGGACCAGCACATCCGGTGGTGCGCCGCCACTTCGTTCGCCTCACCCCTCTAGATTCGTCGCTCCCAATCTCCAGATCTTGCTCTCAGCCTCCTACCCCGATGCACACGCAAGATTCCCACAGCAGCCGTCCTCCGGTCACGCATGCCGTCACTCCCAGGCTCACCTCTGATGGCAGCTCGTCCGTGGCGGCTACTTCACCAGATCCAACCCTCTGCGATGCGAAGACCGGAGGAGAGCCTGGGATCGACCGACGGCTCCTCCTCCCGCTCCTAAATCATGCCGGCATCACCCCTTCTACTGTTCTTCGCTCCCCCCTGCCGATCTTTGTTTGTTTGGTTATATTCCTGCAGATCTGCGGAACGGCAAGGATTGGGGAGTGGAATCGAGGGCAGCAAGTTATCTGAGGTGAGAATCATGGATCACGATAACTCTGTTACTTTCAATTAGAGATTTGTTCTTGCTCCCGCGATGGCTTCCATGGCTTCAGATGCATTTTCTCAGATTATCTAGATGCGAACCCCTGTAATTGTAGATTTGTTTCGTTAATTTCCTGCCCACGGTTTAAAACTGGCAATTTTGATTATCTAGATGGGAACCCCTGTAACGAGATAATCAAAATATATTTGGCTTTGCTAATTTTCAAGCGATTGAAATCAGGGAGTCCTTTCAATCGACGAGCAGGACCGTTTGATCTAAATTGGGAGGGCATGATTGTTCCTGTCTGTTACATGCTTGTCCAGTTGTTTTCTTTTAGCTGTGCTTGTACAAACCTTCACCACGAACACAAATTGAGAAACAATCGGAGGGATAGCATGTCGACTGAACAGAATCCAGATTTCAATTGCCTGTAACAAAGTAAATATGTTATTATTATAATGACAAGGGATTGGCAGTTTGATTTTTCCTTTCGGGCAATTTAATATAGCTCTATATCTTATCCTGGCATTCTTGCATGTGTTTGACACTTTGCAGCAATTGTTCATGATTCTCTTATCTGTAATTGCCAATTTCCTGCCCGCGGACATGCACCTGTAACACACGAACATAAAAAATCGCAGAAGAGATGGCAACAGTAGGGGCTGTGCGACACACTGCAACACAATCCTGAAAAAGGTCTGCAACTTTCTCTCCTTGAAAACACTCTGCAGTTGGTCAGGTTCTGATTCTTAATAGAATTTGATGATCACAATGTCTTTTTTTCTACGAGCTTTTATGTTCTATTGCTGACACAAACAATAGTCAAACTATACAGAGCTACTGAATGAATTTATTCGAAAATATCTGAAAATTTTCATAACATTTCTCCTGGAATTTGATGTTTCTAGTCTTTGGTGTTTAACTCAATAATTTTATATGGTTTAGGGATGATAAACTATTAACACCTGTAGTTCAAAATTTGTCATGCAGGATGAGTGGATGACTGGTCAAATGAGCATGCAAAAATGATGCAGAGTGACTTTTAGCTTGGAGAATGGACAGAGATGTCGAGTGAATGCAGTTTTGACAAGTTAAATACAGATGTTGTATTCTTGGGATCATAGACATCTTAGGTTCAGATGTTGTTTTCTTGCACACAGAAGTTGTATCCTTGGGATGTTTTCATCACCAAAATTGGCTGTTGTAATGCATGTCGGCCGATCCTTGTAGAACAAACTTGTATATAATACAATTTTTTGGCAGTGAAATTGTGCGCCTCTTAAGTGTTTTGACAGGATCTGTAATTGATTTACAATTGTATTATGATCGTGAAAGGTGATATATTATAAATATTTTCCTGGTGGCTTACCAATACTAGCAACGCATGGAAGCGTTGTAGCGTGAGAATATATGTGTTGCAAGACTGCAACGCATATTAGTGCTGGTTACCAACGCATAAAGATATGTTGCAGTAGACCCTTGCAACGGCAGCTGTAGCAACGGATGCTAGATGCGTTGGTATTTGTACTACCAACGCATATTCAGACTTATACCAACGCATATATACGTTGCAATATGGGTGTTTCCCTTGTAGTGGGCCTCATGTTAGAGTCAAGGACCGGGTTTGCAACCCCGGTAGAAGGCAAAACCGAATCATCATTCGGAGGAACAGAAGCTGGAGAACCTGCAGGGGCAACTATGTCCATGGAGTCATCACTGCCAGATTCGTCGTCGCTGGAGTCGTCGATGGAGACGATGTCGGCGTTGGCGGGGATGTCACGTGACCCTTTGTTCAGGGCCACGTGAAGACGCCTTGCGTATTCTTCATCGTCGATGTCCTCCTCCAGATCGATGATGTCTGCCGGATTTGGAGGAGGGCTTGGAGGAGGAAGCCCGTAATCCGCCACCTCTGTTGTTGGAGGAGGAGGAGGGGCTGATGGATCAGCAAGCTCAGGAGGGCTAGTCGTCGGGCTCTCGTTGGAGGGAGCAGAGGAAGAAGAACCGGATGCGCCGGTGAAACTAGTGTTGAGCCACCGAGAAAATCTAGAGTTGACGCATCTCTTGCGCCCTATGGTGAAACTAGTAGAGAAGATGATGTTTGGAGTAGCCGGACCCCCGGATTTATAGCCTTGAGGGGTGGCGTTTCAGTTACTCGAAAGGTCAAGTGGGAAACTAATTATTTTATAAGTTTCCAAGAGTACAGGAAGACGAGGTGATGCATCGCTGAAGATTCCGTCAGATTGGTCAGACAGTAAAGACAGATTTTGACTCGTCAAGTCAAGATCCCTTTTTATTGTTGGGAGATTCTTCGGAGAGAATAGGATAAGGTGGACCAAGGTTCTGGTGTTCGGAATCCCCAAGGCACTTGTTCCGAAGATCTTATTTTCCGAAGATGGTTGTTGACAAATGAAGACAGTTCGGTATGTCTGGATCCTAGGTTGACGGCAGAACATATCCCTTGTCATGTTCTCATCTGAGAATGAGGATACCAAGTGACATGTTCAGGGGCTTATGTCGTAGCCCTAGTTTTCAGATATTCCGAACCCTATTTTAAGATTTTTCTGAAGACTTGTCTTACACGGCATGATGTACGAAAAGGTTACGATCTCCTTGTTAGATTTGGAGAATGAACATTGTAGTTTAGGAAAGACTCTGATAGGCGATAACTAACCTATAAATATTCATGTAACCCTTACGAGGAAATCTATCTGGCATCTTACGAAACCCTAACGCAAAGGCTGCCACATTATACAAGATCGCACTGGACGTAGGGTTTTTATCTTTCGGGAGGCCTGAACCAGTATAAACGCCTCTGCGTGTTCTTAGATCGATCTCGCTAACTACGTTGCTCCCACGATCCAAATATCTGCCGAACACCCTGTTTAATCGGGGTCGACGACATCATATATAGAGAAGGTCTGTGAGCGCGACATCTCGGATATCGTCCAAAGTGTCAGATACGTTAGGGGACTTCGAATTGTTTATTACACACGACAAATCAGAGCAATAGACACGGCACATGACTAGAGGACCAAGCGGTCTCTCCCGGCTAAACTTTGACAAGTGCCAGTCAACAAAGATCGTCAGCCGTCCAATACTCATCCATCGGCTTGTGCATTGCCATCTCCCTCCCGCCACACTGACCAACTCACTGTGGCGCCCGTATCCGCGCCCATCGGGTATTTTGCCCGCGGGCGCGCGGATAAAAGTCGTCCATTGGCCGTTGCCATCTTTATAGCTCACAGCCCGGGTGGGCCACCTCTGTGCGTGTTGTCGACCATCTCAGGCCTCCTTTGGATCGCAGGATTGAAAAACGTAAGAATAGAAAAATACATAGAAATAGGATAGGAATGCATATGCAAAATATAGGATTGGAAAACACAGGAATCTTGTAGCATTTGTTGTTTGGATGGGCACAGGAAAGATCATAGGAATTTCAAAGATTTAGTTAGCTTAATTATGTTTTTTTCTGATACAGACAACCGAGTTATGCCCCACATAATCTCTTTTGTTTATTATTAATGTTTGCTTGTTTCAGTCGACATAGGCTATAACTCCATGTCCCTCGTTTATTACTAGTTTATTAGTCATTCTCATGAGTTCAGGAATCAAACCAATGGGTCTCTTATAGCTTCATCCAATGGAGTGAAAGATTTGAGTAGCAGTCTCATGCCACACAGCCAGCTCGTTCAGTGGAAGGGCAGCTTGAGAAGCGGCAATTGCTATTCAGCAAGGAGAGCAGTGAGCTGCTTGGAGTGGACTCCATGTAGCGATTACTGAAGAGGTGGAGCAGTGGTGAGGTTTCGTGGCAGCGTGAGTGCCTAATGACAGAGGACCAGCCCAGAGATGATTTGCCTCGATCTTCAGCGAAGGAAAAGAAAAAAAGAGGTTGGAGCGGATGGAAAGTTTCCTCCGGTTTTCCTATGGAATGGACAGCATAGGAAAGCTTCCTTCATTTTTCCTACACACCATTCCTCTGTTCCAAATGAATGTACAGTACTAAATCCATAGGAATCAGATTCCTCTGTTTTTCCTCCAAAAATCCTTCAATCCAAAGGAGCCCTCAAGTGCGATTACCCCATGACTGCGTCGCGCCATGCTCCCCCTGGAAGGAACGGATTTTCCTGTTCTTCAGAAACGCCGAATCAATGTTCATACGTAGGTCGAGTCCGGCTTGTACATGCTTGGATTTAAAAACAATCCACTTGGATGGATCATCTTATAAATCGTTCGTACTGAAGGGATGTCATCAACAATGCAGAATGACACGGGTGTTTCTTCACCAGAACTTGGTGTTGGTTCGTCCAGAGCATTGTGTTATTAGACTACCATCTCAGAAATCACAACCAAAATGCATCAGTTGTTGAACAGGCATGGTCACAGGAAGAAATCAAGTGAAGATCCAAGCATTTCACAACTAGCAACCTGTTTTTGTCAAGGCTTCAATAGCACCCTAAGGCCACATGTTTCAAACGACCTCTCTTGCCAGCCCGGGCAAACCTAATCAGAGACGCAGAAGTGTGCCATGCACTTATGTTTTCTACACCTGAAAATATGTGTCCACTCTGAACACTGCAAACATAATTAATAGGCACAATAAATTACTAAAAATATATTGTCTATATAATATAGCATTCTGACAGATGCAAATTCATAAAAGAAACACAAGTACATAACTTCTGCTTATTGTCACTTATTTGTTTTACAGATTATTATTGCTATGTCTCGATGGACCACCATGGCTACATTGCATCCTACGATTAACCAGTCTTCTTATTGCCTAGCTTCATTCAGATCAATGAATTACACTCTCCAACATTGGAACGCACCTTGCAGAGAAGTGGAGTAATTTGAGGGACAGCCCTGTAGATGTAAACTTTTATGTTGTCCTTTTTTTAAAAGCTCAAAAACGCAAACATCAAACTTCTCCAAATTGTTGCCTACAGCGAATTTTCCCCAGCCACCACTGAAAGCAGCAACAGAGCGCTCACTATAGTACACATATTGCACTTCCCAAGGTTTCCCTTGAGGATCCCAGAGTGTCATCTTTTTGCCTGTCTGGGGTAGGTAATCTCTGACAAATTCACATGGGATATTCTGCAATATAACGGAGATAATTAGAAAAGAAATGATAGCTCAAATGATCCTGTGGTAAAATTGTCACATCCTGTTGCAAATTTTATGACAGTTGAAAGAATATGTAATATAATATTAGTTTTTCTTAGAAAAATGCTCCTGGCAGTTTTATATTTAGAAGGCAACGCCAAACGAACTTACATAACTAAGTTGTCTTAGTCCAATGTGAGATCATAAAGCTAGTAAAGAAAAAGTAGGTTTTTTTCCCAAAGTGATTAAATGAACTTATTAGCAAATTTTGCAAAGTTACAAGCAAGTTGATTGAAAATTATTTACTGTTACAAAATTGGGCAATGCGAAGAGTAAGAAGCACAAAAACAGATGATACATAGAACTGATACAAAGATATGATAAGCGCACCATACAAAAGGTAATATAATCCATATGGTAAAAATGTACATGTAGCATCCGTACACAGACCATGTTAATGTATCAAAATGGTTTAACTGTGAATAATTTCTAATAAACTATAAACATTTCTACATTTCCAAGAATGGTCCCATAATTCTACCCATTACTTTGCTACAATTTCCTAGATTCCAACGTGCGTACAACATTTGATCTTTTCCTACCAGATGAATCCAGATTTTGATCAGTAACATCAGGATTTTCTCTTCCCGGATTCTAAGCTAGAGAGAGGAGTCTGGAATTTATAACAATTATTATGAGAATCTCTAGTCTTTCAATACCTAGAACTCGAATTGGTAAAAAATTTCCAAGCAAAAACCTAAATATCAATACTTGAGATATCGCAGAATTCACTATGCTTATACTTATGTAAACTAAGATTTTTATCCACAAAAGTAGGGATGCTTAGCTTGCTAAGAACATAATTTGAGTATTTATCATCAAGGGGATTATATGCCAACCAACGAAAACTCTAATTACAACATGCATAAAGGAAACCATTTCACACATACAAATGAAAGGACTGATTTCAAGATCAATATAAATGAAATAGCATATGGGGAAAAAGTTACATTACCATGAAAAATCCCACTTGCAGAGTGAAAGGATTCTTTGATTTAAATTCCATTGCCCTTTTAAGAGCACGAGCCTTCTCTTCTTCAGTTACCCGATGCCTTTGTGATATCACCATTGGCTGTCTCAATTTCTTTGACATGACTGAAAAATACCACAGCATCAAATTATCACATTGTTAAAAAAGCATCAAATGCTGGATCTCTTGCAAATATTAATATTAGATTAGGGAAAATCAAATGCAAATAAAACATTTCAAGGGAGGAACTGAGGCATGACTTACCTTTACCCAGCCTAGGCACATCCTTTGTTCTGGTCCGAGTCTTGTTGTCACTTGAGTATTCGTCTAACATGCATGACAAATCTGTGAAGTGCAAAAGTTTGAACAGACCAAAGAATGTTAAAAACACAACAATACACTATTATATTAGCTTAAAATGCTTTAGAAAATAATGGATCTTTTACCTTTGTTACTGTCAGGGAATGTCGATCGTGCCTTAGAAGTATCAACAAAAGCTTTAGGCTTCCTTTTCTCAGGTTTCTTCTGGACAGTTAAGTGCCTCTTTGGTGCAGGGCTCTTTACCATTCCTTGCCTTACCCTCTTCCTTGTTTTTCCATTACCCTCCTTACAAGGGAGGGCTGATACTTCCTGTTCTGATGCGCTAGCTGCATCAGCGTCCTGTGCACCTTCTTCCACTTCTACTTTAACGACTCTCTCTTGAGAAGGTTGAGCATCCAGAGCCGATTTGTCCTCGACGCCCGATTTAGTGAACACCGCCACAGAAAATTCCGAGTGTCCATCATAGGTGAACATTAAGAAGTGACCCTCCTTGAGGGAGTGGTCGCCAACAAATTCCTTCCACCCTTGAGTGAAGCCCAATCCTTCTTCAACCGAAGTAAGCATCACTTGCCATGTGTTGCCACTTAGACCTTTCAGGGAAACCGGTTGGTTAGGCTCCTCCTTAAGGTACTTGCAGAATGATTGGGGGATTTTCTACATAATATCAACACACAAGAGTTTGTCAATTTTCCCTTTTAGTACACACATAACAACTTGTCAACGCTACATGCATGATACACACAACATGAGCAATATCGAATCACGAATAACCGACAACAGACAAACGGTATATAAATGGCAGGTAATGTTCTGATTAGTACGGAATCACGAATAACAATAACAGGCAAACGGTATAAATAGCATGTGATGTCTGGTGGTCCAAGAAGATGCAACCATAGACTAGAAGATGGAACCGTACCAAATCAAAGCTTATGCAAGCCTCATAACAGAAGTACATGACTACAGGAAAACCCATAGGTGAACAATTCCTACTTATTGGCCATTGCAAGTGACATGATTCAGATTCCTACTAAGATAAAAAAAAAAGTAGCATCTACACAGCACCCAAAAATGTAATAGCACACACATCAACCTTGGATGAACAAAACAGGGAGCTAAGACGATGCTCACCACACACATAGCAACTTGTCAACACTACATGATACACAACATGAGCAATATCGAATCACGAATGACGACAACAGACAAACGGTATGTAAATGACAGGTAAAGTTCTGATCATTACAAAATCACAAATAACGACAACACTCAAACGGTGTATAAATGATATGAGATGTGCAATGGCCCAAGAAGATATGACAATAGATCAGAATGATGGAACCGTACCAAATCAAAGCCTATGTAAGCCTGATAACAGAAGTGCATGACTACAGGAAAAGCCATAGATGAACAATTCCTACTTCTTTTAGCCATTGCAAGTGACAGGATTCAGATTCCTACTAAGATAAAAGCAGCATCTACAGAGCAGACACGCCTCAATCAATCATGGATGAATGAAACAAGGGCGCTAAGAAGCTCAACAATCGCTCCCCGAATTGATGGGGGGTGGAGACCTTGAAGAAGAACTGGCCGACGCCCACGGCATCCCCCTCTTTGGCCTCCTTTCTGCCCTTCTTCTCCTTGATTCCCTCGCTCCTGTTGTCCTTCTCCCCTTCCCCCTTCTCCTTCCTTTCCTCATTCCCCTTCTCCTTCTGCTTCTCCATGCCACTCTCCTTCTTCTTCCTCATGCTTCTCTCCTTTGCCGCAGCGGCTGCGCTGCTGGTTCCCTGCTGATTCTTGCGGGCCATGACGTCCCTGAGCTTAGTTGTGGCACAGCTCACGTCTCTCTCCTGAACTTGGTTTAAGGAATGGTAATGACGGGGACAAAAGTGTGAGTCCTTCCAGGAAAACAGGTGAGGTGGGATAGAAAGCGGCTGACCAGGTCCTCTCTTGTAAGTGTGCGGGTGGGGGATATGTATATGCAACAAAGATTTGTTCAGATTTTTTTTTCTTTCCTTTTCCAGCAACCTCATGATTACCTGGGATGAGATAGTCACAATCTGGCAGCGGATACGGGATTAAATGGGCGACGGCTGTAATCATCTCAAGCCGGTGTGAAAGGAGAGAAATGTGTCCTCAAACGGCTAGTTGTGTGTGAAGGAGGTGTCAAAACATGAAAACGAGAAAATCCCAGTTTTACCAATTTGTTTCATATTCGTTGAAATTTTTAATTTCCTTAGATGACGCTAGTTGGTTAACGGACCACCACTACGGTCGCTAATAAGTTAGATCCGGGTGTTGGATGGGCGATAATTAACTGAAATATTCTCAAGCAAGTGTGAAATGACCATGTGTGTTGTTGGACTTCTGAGCACATCCAGCGGCATGCGTTGTAGTTTGTCCTCGAGAAACTAAAATTGAATAGTCTTGTACAAATGAGGTAAGTAGGCAAGTGCGTATATCAAAAAATTCCTCTACTTAAAATTTAGAATTTCTATCGATGACACCAGTTTGAATTATTTTTTTTACCTTTAGTGACGTCTACCTACCGTATGTAGTGGCGAAGCCACATTAGGCCAGCCTGGTGCGCAGGCACCAGGTCCCGATCAGTTTTCAGCAGAAATTGACGAAATTTGACCACATTTGCACCTTCTTGGAGCGAAATTGTGCACCATGACAGCTAAAAAAATGGCTCGTCTGAGCTAAATCCTTGTTCCCTGAGCCAAAACGATGAAGTGTGCGAGCTCTTGAGTTCTAGCTTGGCCACCGGCGGCAGTGCCACAATGTGCCATCAAACTTTGCCTCAGCCACGCCACTGCCTCGTGTTGTTTACAAGTTCAGGGTCTCGTGGTGGTCGCGCTAGCACACCCACGGTAGTTGCGACCCTTTATACCTGCACGAATTCCTTCAATTAAGGAGTGCAGGTCGTCCTAGTTAGGAGCAGAGCGAGAGCATGAACAACATTGAAGTCGATCTGAACCTTCTTGTGCAGTGGACAGAAAGAATTTGCTATGTCGTTTTTTGCTGTTGCTGCACGCTCGAGCTCGTCATCCATTTTGATCCTACGCTATAAACTCGATACAGGCGCCGATCGACGCGCGGTGAAGATGTGAGGTCGTTGGAGCGGAGCCAACAGTCCCGCCCTTGGATTCCCCAAGCCACCAGACGGAATGCTTGCCCGCGACAGAGCTTCGATTCCGGGCAGGGAGGACGGCGGCGGCGGGGACAGTTTGTCTCTGACGACAGGCTGTGGCCATGGATACGGAAGATTCGGAGGGGGCGCGCGGTGGCCTCTGCCGGAGATCCTCTGCAGTTGTTCAGTTCGACTCTGAAGCCGGTTGGACATCTCTTCCCCCGACCCGGACCGACCAGACCGCCAGAGAAAAGTCAGCTGTTCTTCACGGAAGCAACGGCGAGGCAGAACAGCCTCATCGACTGCGGTGGGACCGCCGTCGCGCGTCGCTGCGTTACGATCTGCTCGCCCGGCGCATCTCAAGCTCTGAGCCTCCACAGCCAGGGCGTCAGGCCATGTACCTGTGTCGCGTGCCTGACGCTGCTTGCGCCTTGGCCGTCGCATTAACGAAGCTCGCCGCGGACGTCATTCCATCAGTAGTCCTCGCGGTCAGCGTGCCCTTACGTCCGGCGAGCATGCTAAGGCCGACGAGTAGGCGGTACTTCGGCTCTCATCGCCCAGCCCACCGTACATCTCAGTCGCGCGATGCTCTGTTCTCGTGGTCCACCCAGCCTGGCCAATGCCACGCAGCTCCCAATCCTCGCGACGACGACCGTTGAAAAGTCAAAAGCATCCAGTGATGGTCGCTATTTCTAATAGCGACCGTCCCCAGGTCCTCAAAACGCCAGCTGCACGCCGCCGTGTTCCAAACGCCGGGGCCATCCTCCGGGGGCTGCTCCTGGTCTGGAGATGCGTTGCGGGGCACTGGCCGTGATAGCGCCGGTGTTTCCCTGAGGCCTGCATGCTCGCTCGCCACCATGCCAGAATCGGCGCCACGAGACCAGAGGCTCCTCCGTCAGAAACCGAGGCAGTTCCGGCCGGCACGATGCTCGCCCTGCCATCGCGCGCCGATGCATCATGGTCTGCCTCTGCTGGCCTCTGCCGAGTCCTTCCTCGCGTGTTTCCCCATTCCCACCTCCGTCATCGTACCGTCTTTCATGGGGCTACATATCCGAGCCTGCTCGGTACCTGCAACATGCACAGGCTGTGGTTGGTTGCTCGGCATTGTGTTCGCGCCGGGTCCGCGAGCCCGCCCGCCGCAGTTACAGCATCTCGGCCATGACTCCGTACGCGTGCTGCGTCATGTGCACACCATCCTAGCTCACGAACACACCCGGGTCCGCGCACGTGCCGGCCTCGAAGTTGTAGGCGCCACCGCGGCACGCAGGTACGCACGCCGCAGGGACGCGCGCGACGGCTTCCCGCAGCCACGCGTTGTGCAGCTCTTCGAACGCGTTGAGGGCAAGCGGGTCCATGATGTTCGCCGTGGCGAGGTAGCTCGGCACGCAGCCCACCGGGAAGTTGCCCGGGATCACCAGCCGGACGGCGCCCGTGTACGAGCAGCTCCTGTGTGAGACGAGCGTGGCACGCGAGAGTTGGTTGCTCGGTACTGCGTCAGGGGACTCGGAGGGGCCCCGCGGTGGGCCAGTGGTCGGAGGTCTCCTCGACCACTGTTCAGTGCAACTCTGAAGCCCGTCGTCTGGCCAGCCAGCCAGCCAGCCATCTCCTCCCCTGCTCCACACAGATGTGTGCCAGGCCAGGGCAAGCTCGATCATCAGCTGTTCTTCGATCACGGAAGCGACGGCGAGCAGCATAACCTCATCGACCGGCGGGATCGCTGTCGTTCTACGCTGCATTGCTATATGCTCTGCATGCGTCGGCTCATCGGTCATCGCCTGTATCACCGTAAACCCTCAGCCGCGCCAATGGCGCCATGCTCCCTTCTCGTGGTCCACCGGGCCTGGGACTCCGCCATGCAGCTCCCAAGCCTCGTGATGACAACTGCTGACCACTCAATCTCCTCCCACATCCGGAACCCACGAGTCCAATCGGACCACACTGCTAAGCACCCATGGGATGTCGTTATTTCGAATAGCGACCGCCCCACATGTCCTCAAAACAACTCCTCCGCCAGTTCCGGCAGGTGTGCTGTTCGCCCCGCCGGCACCGACGCATGGTCTGGCTTTGCTGTCCTCTGGCAAATTCTCACGTTTCCCAAAATTCATATTTCGTTACGTCTTCGGTCACGATTGTTCCGGATGAAATATTTTGAATATATTCGTTCTATAAAGGATGGGATTTCTTATGGGGGATTTTGTGAAAAAAGCGATTAAGTGGATCGGGGGGTGGGGGGAGGGGGGTGGTGGGCTCCGGTGGGCAAAGGATGGAACGCCCCGTGAGGATCTAATGGCCAGACGGGCTGTTTGCAGATATTGCACCAAATATTTTCCCAATTGTGGATTAGGAGGAGGGTACATTGGGGTGTTGTAAAACCTATTTCACACAGATTAGTGGCCATCATGAAAAAGTATGTAAATATGTAGCAAGATATTTATTTTGGTAGCAAGATATATATATGACTGCGATGGTGCTTGAATGGCTTTATCCTAAGGACTAATGGTGTCTTATAGGGTAGACGCAAGTGAGAGAAAATGGTACAGCTCACATGTTGTAGTTATATCTAATAGAACTCTGTAAACAATTGGTTCCCAAAGCAAACCACATTATTCTTCATAAATAATGCTTGGATTGTACTCTTTCCGTTTAAGCTAATTAATGAAATAAGTGCACTCATACTCTAAAATTTAAAGAACTAAAAAAATGTCATTCTTATGATTTAATGTAGCTCCAATTATTTTTTTAATTTACAAGATTGGTTTATTGTAAGCTACAAGTTAACGATAGAGTTGTTTAGAAAAACAATTATGTCAACTGTTGCCAATTGCAACGCATGACAACACTAATGGTAAATTGTTTAATGCAAACTTCCATTCAATAGTTTAGACCTCAAGTCTTCATACAGAAAACTGAAAATTGATAGTGTCATTGCTGCCCCCACCTCGTGCCAGTAAGCTTTCTCAAATCACATGTAGGAAACCACCAAAAACAAGTGCATTATATAGTTGTCACTCAAATTGATACAATGCAGTAGAAGAGTAATCAGATAAAAATAAGTCTGCCAATCTAAAACTTTGTTGCTCAGAAATAACAATCAAGTCATACAGATCTTCTAATCACTTGTTGCTTACTTCTTATTAGCACGTGGGGGTGTGGAATGCAAAAATCCACACCACGCCATCTAGTTAGCACGTCTGGCAGCCACACCAGCGTTATCAGCCTGACTTGAGCTCCGGTGACATGAGATGATTCACTTAAAAGGTTTAATGATGTGCTAGTCTTGTTTCAAAGAAGAGTGACCTTTTTTTGCACGTATCGAACAAGTTGCATGACCTCAGATGCAATTTACTCGTAAACCGTGCATTAGTTTTGGATGTATTCATATTTGCATTCCTTAGCATACCAAATGGGAAATCTTTAAAGAATGGAAGAGAAAGATAAAAGTACTGATAGATTGAAATATTCCAGTTAAAATTTTGATAATTTAGATCTATAACTATTTAGTATAAATGTGTTTATCCCTCGAACTCGTTGAGGGGTGCGCGGCAGCCGTCCCTGTAGAAGGCAAACGGGTCCGTGATGTTCGCCGTGGCAAGGTAGCTCGGCACTCAACCCATAGTAAGGTGCTCGGGATCCCTAGCCGGACGGCGCCCATGTCGAGCCGCTCCTGTGTGAGACGAGCGTGGCACGCCTGAGTTGGTTTGAGAGTTGGTTGCTCGGCACTGCGTCAGGAGACTCAATCGGAGGGGCCACGTGGTGGCCGGAGGTCCTCACTACTGTTCATGGCAACTCTGAAGCCCGTCGTCTGGCCAGCCAGCCAGCCATCTCTTCCCCTGCCCCACACAGATGTGTGCGAGGGCGGCCAGAGCAACCTCATCAGCTGTTGTTCACGGAAGCGACGGCGATCGAGCAGCACAACCTCATCGACCGGCGGGATCGCTGTCGTTCTTCTTCGCTGCGTTGCTGTATGCTCTCCCGGCGCACCTGAACTGAAGTAAGCCTCCACCGCCAGGGCGTCGGGCCTTGTACCGGCCGGGTCGCGTTCCTGACGCTGCTTCCGCCTTGACCGTCGCATGAAACTCACTCGCTGCGGTCATGGCAGAATCACCCTGGTGGCTGGCTAGCCGTGCGCGGCGCGACATCCACAGGAGCGTGCGGTGCTTGCCTCACGTCCGGCGAGCAGGCGGTACGTCGGCTCATCGCCCATATCACCGTAAATCTCAGCCATGCTCTGCTCTCGTGGTCCACCGGGCTGGCTGGGACTCCGCCAATGCAGCTCCCAAGCCTCGTGACGATGACCGCTGACCAGTCAACCTACCCCGCACATCCGGACCACACGAGCCCAATCGGACCGCTGCTAAGCACCCAGGGATGGTCGCTATTTCGAATAGCGACCGCCCCCCATATCCTCGAAACGCCAGCTGAACGCCGTGGCGGTGGCTCGCTGCAGCGCCGCCGTGTTCCAAACGCCAGGGCCATCCTCTGTCGACTCCTCCGTCGTCCTTCCGCCGCGCCTCGTCAGGCGTCGCGGCGCGTCGCGTCAAGCGTCTATCTCCGCGGGGCGCGGCCATGGTGGCGCCGGTGTTTCCCTGCGTTCTGCAGGCCAGGGTCGCTCGCCATGCGAGAAACGGCGCAACAGGCCCGGCAGAAATCGATAGCGAGCAGTTCACAGCCTCATCGACCGGCGGGATCACCATCGTTGTGCTCTGGGATACCCCTACTGCATCACCGCCGCATCTTCATGCATGTGTCCCTTCCCCGCCTGCGGACTGCAGTGGAGCCGGCCGCCATCGCCAAGTCCCGCGGCGCCGGGCTACGGTACGGAAGGCCTTGGTCTCTCGGCGAGCTCGGCGGCAGCGTGCGACCTCACACGGCAGCGGCGGGCGACCAAGGAATGCACAGCGTCAGCGAGATCGGCGACAGCAGACAACCTTAATTTGTACAGGTCTCGTCGAGCTCGGCAGCGATGCACTGCTGCTGCTCTTCCTATCACAGTCGACTCGCTCGCTTCATGTTGCATGTCAAGCTACGGCAACGCGTTCCCGTTCCTTCCATAAAGTGAACCAAGCGAAGTTCGTATTAATTCACTGGTTCCATTTACATGAGCAATTTTAACTCGATGCCGTTCCCGTTTGCGTTTGCTGTTGAATAGCAGTCGGGCCTAGGACGTCCGCTTAAATCCGGTCTGCCGTGGACTCTTTTTTTTTTTTTTTTTTTTTTGAGGTAACCGTGGACTCTTATTCTGCTGCAACGCCTTAAACCCTTGACTGACTGGTAGTAAAAAAATTATGTTATTCTTTCACTAGTAGTGAATTCAGAAAAGCGTGCGTAGCTACCATGACGGTTCAAGAGTGATCATTCTGGCGTCAACGCTGCTGCTGGCGTTGGGTCACAGCCACATACAGCTTATCTTCTTTCTTTCCTTTTTTTTTTTATAACTACATACAGGATTACAGCTTATCTTTGGTCCTCATCCTACTAGACGTACGATTGCGGCAGCAATCACTGTCTAGGAATTTTCCTCACTCAACATCTCAAGTCTTCAGTCTTTGTACTCGTACGGGTACCAGTGACAGCAGCCTTGGCACTTTTCTTGCAACATACACGAATGTATTCACGTTTCTAATGCAGTTACTTCGTTATATTTACCTGCGCTCTGGTTATTTCAAATGGTACAAAGACGCATGCAAATGCAATCCACTGCAATGTACCACTCCCCATCCAACCTACACACACCCATGGCGCTGCAGCAACTCCTCCATCTCTCATTTTTTGTGCTCATATGCGCAGCTAAGGCAATCAACCCAGAAGCAGAAGCTCTTCTCCGATGGAAATCCACTTTGATTGCTGCAAACTTCTCTTGGTCGCCATCCATTTCCACTTGCTCCTTGTTCGGTGTCACCTGCCACACTGCCGGCCATGTCACCGAACTCAACCTCTCCAACGCCGGTCTTAACGGCACGCTGCACAACTTCTTTTTTTTTTTAGATAATGGGTAGAAACCCAGCCTCTACATCTCTGAAAGGACGTACACAGCCAAATCTTACAAAGAGTAGCACTCAGGCTAAAGCACACTACACGGTGCACATACAAAAAACAAGAAATAAACTAGAACATCGAAAACACATGAGGAACACAACTCCAGGAAGACGATGCCATCGCTATAGCTCCATCCAAACTCGAGGAAGACTTTCCAGCTCACCTCCGCAACACATGTATACTTAGAGACTTGTGTTCCTTCGTGCCTTCAAAAATCTTCGAACTCAGATGAAAGTGACATATGGTGGTGCCGACAAAACAGCAACCACCAAGGCAGGCTCCAGCAATGACACGGCGAGACCGTGAGTAGAGGTGACGCGGTGGTGGCCGTGAGCTGGTGAGGATCTAGCCCCACCGGCTCCAGCCGCCATGCGCTTCCTCCACGAACACCTTCGAAACCTGCACAACAAGCTGCGGCCGTTGACGAGCGAGGCTGCGATGGCTGAGGGCCGATGAGGACTAGCCCACCGGCACCATCTACCGCACATCACCACCACCGTCCAAACCAGCAGAAACAAGACCCCAGCGGCAGCATAGCAAGGCAGAAAAGAAACATCGCTTGACCGGCGAAAAACTTAGCCCGCCGGCGCACAACGTCGCACCATTGACCACCTCCACTAGAACAACCACCAAAATGTCCCGAATCGCCATGGCCACCAATCGACCACCACCGGTGCGCCACTGCCCCCACGGCTCGGCCGACCGAAAGGCAACTTAGTCCCCCGGCACCGCCCAAAACCGATGGGGAGCCAGCACCAACGGCGGCATTCTTCAAAGAGGGAGCATGGAGGGCCGCCGCTGCATCTCGTCGGCAACACCATGCACAGCTGCAGCCGTCTCCCGGCCACAATGCATGGCCGTCATGACCACATGGCCATGCGCCACCGCCACCGCCTCCCTGACTGGTGACTGCATCCGCGGCCGCCGCGGCCTGCCGACCACCACGCACGATCGCCGCGGCCTCACGGCCACGCGCAGCCATCGCCGCCTCCCTGACTGCATCACAGCTGCGTGTTCTCTCCGGCGCATCCCCGTACGCGTACCGCGCGACCCGAGCGACGCCGCCTCAGATCCATCCATGAAGGGGCCGGATCTGGCCGCAGCCCCACAGGATCCGGCGTCCTCAGGCCGAGAAAGGCCACCGCGGCCATCTCCAAGCCCCACCGGAACAGGCAGGCCGGAGGAAACCCAGCCGCCGCCTTCTTTGCCTTCGCCCGGGTTGTTCCCGCGTCGGGCTCCGGCAGCGGCCAGGGAAGGGAGGGAGAAGACCGAGGCACTAAGGCGGCGGCGCGGCATGCGCCGCCCGTGTCGCCTGTGGAGGCTTCTATTCCCCCGCGTTGCAGAACCTTACTAGGCTTGACCTCAGCTACAACAACCTTGGTGGCCCGATCCCGGCAAACATATCATTGTTGTTCGCTCTTACCCTGAAGCCGGGCGGCGTCGTGCGTCGGGTCTGCGTCGGGGTGATGGATCCGTCGATGCCGCGTCGTGCGTCGAGGTCGACACGTCATTGTGCCGCGGGACGGCCGGATCTAGGCCAGGTGCGACGCGCTCGCGCATCCAAGCCGCGGCGTCGTCAGGCAGCGCTCGGGGCGACGCCGCGACGCCATGTCCCGCGTGCGGCGAGGGCGCGGCGATGGCGCGGCGACGGCGTCGGGCTCGGGGCGGCTTGCAGCGTGCAGGAGGGCGCAACGAGTGAGGGGCTCAGGGCGGCGGCGTGCGTGAGGGCGCGGCGTGCGTGGGGCTGTGGCGGGCGAGTGGCGGCTGGAGGCTGGTAGGGGAGTGGGGGATAAGGTGATAAGGACCTAGGGTTTACACGCCGGGCTGGGCTGCAGTGTTTAGGTGGGCTGGGCCAAATACAAAATAACGAAATTCAAATCAAATGTCGGGTACCCGCCGGGGCACCCATGGGTGGATTTCAATCGTTCTGGACTTGAGCGGCAACCATCTTGCCGGTGCCATACCCCACCAACTCAGTGCGCTCCTAAATCTACAGACTTTGAATCTCGGTGTTAACAATCTCATAGGAGGAATCCCAGTAGAGCTCGGGATGTTATCTGGATTGCGAACTCTTTATCTATTTGGGAACTCACTTGGTGGGTCAATTCCAGCATCACTTGGGAACCTCCTGATGTTGCGGGTGCTCGACATTAGTCAAGCTGGTTTGGTTTCTACTCTTCCACCTGAGCTTGGGAACCTTACTAACCTCATGTTGATAGCCCTATCAGGGAATCAGTTATCTGGTAGTCTACCACCATGTTTTGCCAAGATGCAACAATTGCTTTACTTCGATGTTGGTGGGAATGGTCTCCATGGTATCATTCCGCCGGAGATGTTTACAAACTGGACCAAGCTCGAATGGTTTGACTTATCGAACAACTCGTTCAGCGGAACCATACGGCCGCAGATCCACAAGTGGAAGGGCCTCATGCATCTCTCCCTCGCCGGCAATAATTTTTCTGGTGTGATTCCACTTGAGCTGGCAAACATGACAAACTTAGTACAATTGGACATGTCAAAGAATTATCTTGAGGGAGCGATACAGGTTTGCATTTGGAACTTACAACAACTTCGGTATTTGGATTTATCCAGCAACCGTTTCGTGGGAGTAATTCCACCGATGGCTAGCAATAATTCCTCTTCCTCGATGATTTATCTACGCCTGTCCAATAACTACTTGGAGGGTTGCTTTCCTGTGGTGTTGAAGAACTTTAAAAACCTAACTGTTTTGGATCTTGGAAACAATGATATTTCTGAAACATTTCCTTCATGGATACAAGAGAGCAATCCCTTGCTGAGGATCCTCCGACTAAGATCAAATAGGTTACACGGAAGTATTCCTTGGCAACTCTCACAACTCTCCCATCTCCATATGCTTGATCTATCCGACAATAATTTTAGAGGACTTTTACAGTCCCCCATACTAGCTAGTATTATTGAAAAGAGTAAAATGCATGGATAGCCACTATACTTGTTCATCAGTTTCAATTTGGCCATCGTATTTAGGAAAATGCAAATCGTGGCCACTAATGTCGCTAGACGGTGTCAATACAGCCATCGTCCTTGTAATGATACGTATTCAAGTGATGTGACAATGTATTTCTGCGTATTATTGCTTCCAACATGGAAACTTTTTACAGAATTGAAATTTCTTGCATCGTGCTCCTTTTTTTTTTTTTTGACCGAACTTGACGTGCTCCTTTTGAGTTCTTTTTTAATTGCTACACAGATGATCCCCCTCTCTACTTATCTTGTGACAAGCAGCCAGAATTTTGCGATAAGTAAAAAAGTCAGATAGCAAGATATATAATAAAGTCGTATTACGGTCAGCTACCGCTGCTAGTCGCTCGACTTCATTTTTACATATTGCACCGCAAGGATTTGATGGGTTTATGAATGTCCAGAAATGGTAACAAATCATGTGAATGCATGGGATGTAAATAGAAAACAGAATTCATTCTGCCATGCTGGAGTGAGTTTCCAAGTTGGACGCCATGTCTAGCGATGCGTATGCCATGTCATTCAAAAATGTATGATTATCAAGATAATGCCCGTGTCAATGCTGCCTGATATTTTTTGGGGGCCATGATTTGCTTATTCTTGAGTACGATGGCTAAATCAAAATAGACGAGTATGGTGACCATCCATGTGTTTTACTTTTAAACTTTTGGTAGCAACAATAGATTACCTCAATGAAACTTTGTTTGCGCATCATAGACTCGATCACTTCAGTGAACAAATGAGAGTCAGGTCAAGGGGGAAAGTTCAAAAATTAAACACAAAAGCAGGTCACGTTGGAGCAAATGTTTATGTTAGACACCATGCGTAGCTATACATATGCCACGTCATCCAAATACGTATGATTCTAAGAATAATGGCCGTATTGGCATAGTGGAACAAGATTAGTGGCCATAATTTACATTATTTTGAGTACGATGGCCAAATTGACACTGAGGGACAAGTACAGTGGCTATTGATGCATTTTACTCTATTGAAAAATACTAGCTAGTATTGTGGAGGGTAGTTTTGGAATTATAATTTAGTTGGATTAATTTAGCACGAATCCCAAAGCATCCTTATAAAAAACATATTTTCAATTATATGTAATATTTGGGCCTCGTTTGGCCCAGCCCTGCCCATTTTGCCTCAGTTCAGCCCTGCTGCAACTTTCGGATCGAAACAGGTTAGTCGGCGGCGGCGCTTGCAGTTGTTCATTGCTTGTCACGTACCTTGCCGCCGCGACTCGATCCGCATGCGCGGCTTTGGTCTCCACTTATGTCGTAGCTGATTGACCAATCACGGCTTCTTTGGTAATAAGGTTGCTAATTTGATTAATCGGCTCCCTGATTTCATTGTTGCAACTTTCAATGGGGAGAAGTAATCGCATCATTTGAGAAGTTGTGTTCCTGTGATGAAGTTTAAAACTTCATGAAGCTACGAGCGTGCGGAGGTGAAGGAAGGCCTCTAACGACTGGAATTTGGCATGCCGGCAGCGACGATGTTCATCCTTTTCTTTTCCTGTCTTGGAGAGAGGGGAAGGCAGAAAGGTGTTGATCAGCTACGACAGGGTTTCATCCTAAAATCCTCTAACGATAGGGTTTCATCGAAAAACAAGGCTAGGCTGGATCGGGATGGACTCGACAGGAGCAGGCTGGACTCGGAGATTATCAAATTAAAAATGTTAATTAGACTGACTGCTTTGGGATTTCGATTTAGCCACATCGTGACAATATAATTACTAGTATGCCATGAATACTAGTTAGTATTGGTGAGTGAGAGTGAATCGATATAAACCGTCAGATCATAATACTAGCTAGTATTTTTCAATAATACTAGCTAGTATGGGGGACTGTAAAAGTCCTCTAATTTTACAGGTTCCATACCAACAAGTTTCGCCAACTTATCTTCAATGAGGCAACCAATCAAATCAGAAAAAGGTACCGAGACTTACTTGAATTATGAAGGCATTGACATTGTTTGGAAGGGACAAGAATATAACTTTCAATCAGCAGCTGACCTTATGATTGGCATTGATTTGTCAACCAATTATCTGTCTGGTGAGATCCCTTCAGGGCTAACAAATCTTAGAGGCCTTCGTTCGCTAAATATGTTGAGAAATTTTCTATCTGGTAATATCCTAGATGACATTGGCAACCTGACATTTATAGAATCTCTAGACCTCTCCAAAAACAAACTTTCTGGGTCTATTCCTTCAAGCATGTCATACTTATTGTCCCTCACTTCCCTAAACCTCTCGAACAACAATTTGTCAGGAGAGATACCTACAGGTAACCAACTCAGAACACTTGATGACCCCTCAATTTACAGCAATAATCTGGGACTCTGCGGTTTTCCCCTGAATGCTTGTGCAAACCATTCAAGTATGGGGACTACACTGTTTGTGGAAAAGGATCAGCATGATCTTGAAACCCTGTGGCTGTACTACGCTGTAATTGCTGGTGTTGTCTTTGGTTTCTGGCTATGGTTTGGATCATTATTCCTCTGCAAGTCGAGTAGGTATGCTTTCTTCAATTCCATTGACTCCATGCAAGATGAAGTTGTGCAAAAGATGAAGCAGAAGCACATTTGAGAGAAGAAAACTTTGTTCCCATTGGCCTACTTGAGCGTGTGTCAAGTGTTCTAGCAAGTTTCACTAAGAAGCCTCCGTTAAGTTTGTTTTCCCCAACAAACGCCTAAAGAGTTAATTTGGTGAATAACCTTTTGTATCATGAGCAGAGAGAGGGTATATCACGATCTATGTACGCACCCATGTTTGTATTGTCCAATCTCTTTCATTGCAGCATGTAGTTGCGCGTTTATGAAAAATATAGTTGAGCAAAGGTATCTCTCCTTATTTTGTCATTTGATCATCCTGCGGCTCCTGTTTATCACCATACAAATTGTATGAGGCAGATGTTGTTCGACGGTTCCACTGCGATGCCGGCCGAGGACTTGCCGGCGCCGCGGGCCTTCTTGAACCGCACCCACATCCGCTTCAGGTCGCTCGTCAACGGCAGGTCCTCGCGGCCGTAGCTGGCGCTCCACCGCCGCTCCTCGGGCAGGATCGGGTACCAGCGGCAGCCGCGCCTTCCTACAGGGTCCGCCACGGCGGCAGCCACCGCGGTGACCGTTGCGTGTATACAAGTGTGCCATGCTGAGCAAACACGATCAGCTGTTCTTTACGGAAGCGACGGCGGCAATACGGCACAACCTCGTCGACCGGCGGGATCGCCGTCCCTCGTTGCGGTCTGCTCTCCCGGCGCACCTGAAGCTCTGAGACTCCACCTCCGCCAAGACCAAGACATGTACCGGCTGTCGCGTGCCTGACGCTGCTTGCGGCTTGGCTGGCCGTCGCATGAGGCTTATCGCCGCGGGCGGGAGTGATGCCGCCGCCGGTAGTAGTCCTCGTGCTCGTGGTCGGCGTGCCCGCGCGCCATGCAAGAATCACCCGGGTGGCGCGCGCCGTGCTTGACCTCACCTCCGGCGAGCAGGCGGTGCGCCGGATCATCGCCCAGCTCACCGTCGAGCGTCGACCTCAGCCGCGCCATGCTCTGTTCTGTTCTGTTCTACTTCTCGTGGTCCAACCGGCCTGGGCCTCCGCCATGCAGTGAAAGACGACCTATTACTAGTCAACGGAGCCAATCTGTACCGTAGATGCCCAATCGGACCGCTGAAATAGCGACCGCCCTCCATGTCCTCAAAACACCAGCTGCACGCCAGCTCGCCGCAGCGCCGCCGTGTTCCAAAAGACTCCTTAACTATCGGATTCTGGAGATAGTCGTAACCCATCGATTGGAGCTTGTATTCAAACGGAGACAGAAAACAACGACACGTCTCCCCGGCGACCGGCGCTGTTGACTTCGCGCGGCCGGGCCAGGGTCACGCCGTCCTGCCTGCCCCGCAAGAGACTATCTTGCTTCGACGCCGGGGCCATCCTCGGCTACAGCGACGCTTCCGTCGTCCGGCTGCCGCTCCTCGTCGTCGTCGGGTGGCGCGGCCGTGGTGACGCCTGTGTTTCCCAGCGGTTTGCGTGCTCGCCTCGACAGAATCGGGTACCACATGCCTGTGTTCCGGCCGGAGCGCTGCTCGCCCCGCACGTCGCCGATGCATGGTCTGGCTCTGCTGGCCTCCGGCGAATCCTCTCGTGTTAATTTCCCAGAATTCATACTTCGTTGTATATGTCTGGGGTGACGGTTTTTCCGAGAGAAATATTTCGTTTCACCGCTGTTGACTTTTTTTTTTTTTAGAAAAGAGGGAAGACCCTCGACTTCTATTGAAAGCCAATAACAGAGTACAGAATCCAACAAACCAGCAAGGTTGTAAAGGAAAACTATCCTATTACAACCAAATTTGGCAGTTGCCAATGCAAACACCAGAAACTTGCAAGCACTTCATCAACTTCATATCTCCACCACATCAGTTAACAGGCCGGATGCTGGAACGAAATTCTTCATCCACGAAGTCACCGATTCCACCAACAACTCTGTGCGCCTCTTTCCATCAGGCTTCAGCAGTATCTTCCACTTCTGGATGAAGGACAGTCCGCCAAAAATGATATCCGCCGGCTTCTTCGGGAAGATACTTGTAATAGCCATTTTGTTGCGTGCTTTCCACAACGCCCATGTGAGACCTGCAACCATGTAAACACCCATATGTTGAGAGACATCAAAACCTCCAGGAATCCAGAACTCCCACAGATCAGCAATAGAATTAGGTCTCCTATCCCACCCCAGGATTTCTTGAATTGTGCACCATGCAAATTTAGCAATATGACAAGAGAAAAAGATATGATCATTTGTTTCCTTTTCCCCACACAGGCAGCAATTGCCACTCCCCCTCCACTTCCTCTTTTTCAAGGTTTGTCCAGACGGTAATCTATCATGTCTCATTTGCCAAAGAAAAATTTTTATTTTTAAAGGAAGTTTTGCTTTCCATATTAGCATATCATTTCTACTACTGACTCCCCCATGAGTTAGGAATTTGTATAAGGAGCTTGTCGAATATGTTCTACTCTTGTCCAGCATCCAGTATACAATGTCCTCCTCTTGGTTGAGTTGTACATCCTTCAACTTCGCCATGAATGTGTCCAACTCAGCCAATTCCTCTTGGTTAAGATTTCTTCTGAAATCAATTACCCATTCCCCATTATCATATATCTCATCCACAGTTGCCTCCGGTGCTGTACAAAATCTGAAAAGAGCTGGATGGACTAATTTGAGAGGTACGCTCTCCATCCAGATATCATGCCAGAAAAGTATTTTCTTTCCATTATTTGCTTTATAGGCAGAACCCCAATTGAACAAGCTTTTGACCTTATGCAGACCCTTCCAGAACTGAGAAGCACCCTTGCATTTAGTTCTGAAGAAATTATCTTCTCCCTTCATATACTTTGCTTTAATCAGTCTGCACCATGTTTCATCACTCCCAGCAACGATTTTCCAAATCCATTTAACTATCAGACACTCATTCATGATAGTAGTATTGATCAGTCCTAATCCCCCTTCCTCCTTCGGCCTACAGGCTGCATCCCATCGGATCATATGATATCTCTTTTGATCATCTGCGCCTCTCCAGTAGAATCTAC
Organism: Eragrostis curvula; assembly: GCA_007726485.1. Lineage (NCBI taxonomy): Eukaryota > Viridiplantae > Streptophyta > Magnoliopsida > Poales > Poaceae > Eragrostis > Eragrostis curvula. The sequence goes on along the minus strand of CM017445.1, from coordinate 10,820,775 downwards.
TTCTTATCGTATTCATCACATGATGAGTGCCTTTCTTCAATAAATAAAATCCCATGATATACATAGGCAAGCTGCCAAGGCTAGAGTTAGATAAAATCATTCTTGCCCCTAAAGAACTGTTTTTCCCTTTCCATGGATCCAGTCTCTTCCTCAGTTTGTTCACCATTGGGTTGAAAGCCATTAATCCCAACTCATGATCATTTATTGGAATCCCCAAATAAGTCATTGGCAGAACTCCTAACTTGTAGTTTAGCATGTTTGCTATTCTTTCCTTTTCACCTTGCTCCATCCCAAAAATATATGCTTCGCTCTTATGAAAATTGATTTTCAGTCCTGACAACCATTCAAAACAATATAGCAACATTTTCAGGTTTGTAACTGATTCTTCTGACCCATCTATCATTAGAACTGTGTCATCAGCGTACTGGACATGTGAAATTCCCCCTTGAATTAAATGTGTCATGACTCCTGTCAGCAACCCTTTACTAACAGCTTTATTCATTAAAGTTCCCAAAGCATCAGCTACCAAGTTGAAGAGAAAGGGAGACAATGGGTCTCCCTGTCTCACTCCTTGATATGTTCTGAAGTAGTCTCCTCTCTTCCCATTGATGTTGACACAAACCCTTCCTCCTCTGACTGAGTCCATAACCCCCTTAATCCATTTATCCGGAAAGCCCTTTTTTATCATTACTTCCTCTAAGAAGCTCCACTTAACTTTATCATACGCCTTCTCGAAGTCGATTTTCAGCAAAATTCCTCTTCTTTTGGTTTTCTTGAGCTCATGTATAACTTCATGTACAATTACCACCCCTTCAAGAATGTTCCTTCCTTTCACAAAAGCAGTCTGACATTCTCCAATCACCTCCTTAGCAATTGGAGTGACAGCATTGTTTATTAATTTGGTGACGATCTTGTAATCCACATTTAGTAGACATAGTGGTCTATACTGCTTAATGTTGTTAGCCTCCTTGATCTTCGGTACTAAGGTAATCACCCCATAGTTCAACCTTTTAATGTCCAGTCTACCATCAACAAAATCTCTAATCAAATCCATAATATCTCCTTTAATCAGCTCCCAAAAAGCTTTAAAGAACGGTACACTGAACCCATTTGGCCCAGGAGCAGAGTCACTCTTCATGTTCATCACCACTTGCTTTACATCTTCTTCATTGAAAGGTTTAAGCAATGCTTCCTTATTCTCTTGTGTAAGTTGTCCCTGTGTTCCCCAAAAAACTGCACTAAGGTGAATATCTCGTTCTGTATTAGCCCCAAACAAAGCTTTGTAGAATTCAGTAACATGTTTCTTAATTTCCTCCCACTCTGAAATCACCCCCTGATCAGTTTCTAGCTCTCTAATCGTGCATTTTCTCCTTCTTCCATTAGCAACAAGATGGAAAAACTTGGTATTAGAGTCTCCCTTGAGTATCTAATTTTCCCCACCCCTACGCTGCCAATATATTTCCTCCATTAAATACAGCAGTTCAATTTCATCTTCCAACTTGTATCTTTCCTCCCATTGCTCAGCAGACAGGTCCTCCTCTTGTTCCTTTTTGTCCAGCTGCTCTAGTTTGTCTATCAAAATTTGTCTTTCTCTTTTCATTTCCCCATCCAAATGCGTACTCCATCCCTTCATGAATTGCCTGATCATTTTCAAACACCATTCCATTTATCCATTGAATAACATGTCTCAGGCACCCTTGCCTTGAATTGTTGCCATTTCTCTATAACTGCTTTTCTAAACTCAGGTTGTAACAGCCATTGCTTTTCAAAGAAGAAATATTTCACTCTTGCCTCGGCTTCCTCTCCTGTATCTAGAAAGATAGGGTTGTGATCTGACCCCACCCTCACCTTGCCCCACACTGCACATAAAGGAAACCTAGTTTCCCATTCAGTAGTAACCAGCACCCTGTCCAGATTGACCATAGTAGGTTGGTTTTGCTTATTTGTCCATGTATACTTATGTCCTGTTCTTTTTATCTCCCTGAGTGAATGTTGGCCAATGAATGTATTAAACATTTCCACCAGCCGATCATCCACATCACCCTGATTTTTATCACTGATCTCCCTGATCAGATTGAAGTCACCTCCAATGATCATAGGCAAAATACTTGAGCTGCAAATCCCTGAGAGTTCTTCTAAGAAGTCAGCAGAGTATTCATGTTGAGCTGGGCCATAGACAGTTACTGTTTCCCATCTAAAATTAGATTGCCTGTTTCTCAGAGTCATTTCCATGAAGTAATTACCCATCATGTGCTCCTCCATCTCTATTTTCTCATGATTAATTCCCATAAGAATACCACCAGAGTGCCCACAAGCAGGTAGCCATTTCCAAACAAAATGCTGGTTCCCAACCAGATGTGTTAATTCCCTGTCAGAAAAATCCTGTCTGATTGTTTCCTGCAACCCCACCAAATCCACTTTCTCCTGTCTAATCAGCTCCTTAATCTGTCTTTTTCTTTCTGGCCTTCCAAAACCTCTGATATTCCAGAATAATGTCTTCATTGATTTGGTTTGTTGTTTTTGGCCTTTCCTTTTTTGCCCTTCTTACTGCCTTTACCACTCCTTGTGGATTTACTAGGCATCTCAGAAGATTGCTGTAGCCTATCTTCATTGTCAATAACATTCAGAGCAACCTCTGACATAAACTCATCCCCATATGGCTCATCTCTTTCTTTTAGTTTTTCCAAATACACCTTGTAGTTAGCCTCAGCAATAGTTGCTCTTGCAATTTCTTCTGCTCTTACTGATGTTAGAAACTCTTTAGTATTATCTACTTCTAAGTCTAGGTTTTGTACAACATTAATTAACAAATCATCAGAAGCATTATTAAGTACAGTGAAAGGATTTGTACCTGATTCCAGGTTTCTCATTCTTGCCCTATGAATTGCCTTCTCTTGAATAGGGACCCCATCCCTAATTATCCTGTTGCTTTGTCTTGTCGGCTCCAGGTTTTTGATTCTTAGACCCCTTCTCCTCCTTGAATTTTTAGCACCTTGCACTTCCCATTCTTGAGATTCCCCCTCTGTTTGCTCATTGTCAGACACCGAGTTAATTGATCTCTGTTCACAGATATCCTCCTCCATAATACTAAGCTGCTCCCCCTCAATGTTGTTATCATGTAGCATTGGCGATAGGTGTTCTGTATGCCAACTCACAGGTGAAGGTACCCCCAACTCCTGGGCCATTTCATTCCCTATTATATTAGCAGCCTCTTCCCTGTGTACATTGTTGTTTTCCAATGTATTTTCTTCTCCTTCAGTGATATTGTAGCTTTGCTTATCTGATTGCCTCATTTTTGAGACTTATCAGCATCCATAAGATATGACCCCTCTACACAATGGACTAGGATCTTCCCTTTTGGTACCCCAATCTGCCCATTTTGCCCTTCTTTTCCTTTGTCTTCAGTATCCCCTTCCCCAGCTCTAGGTTCCTCATGAATATCATTCACCATGACACTTGTTCCTTGATCTTTATGCCCTTCTACTTGTGTCTCCTCATGGTCACCTCCCTTTATCTGTAGAATCTCCAATGCTGGCTCTTCAAATACTATTTCTATATCAGCATCAGAGCTATCCTCCTCCACAAACACAGTGAGTTTACCATCTAGAGGATTGTATTCAGCTAACGGTTCCACCTCGATTGGTATCACTTCCTGTCTCCTGTGTCTATTGTCCTTATCAGATCCCCTCTTGTTTCCTTCATGATTTGAGCTGTTTGCAATTCTGCTTCTATTCACTGATCCTTCCCCATCAGAACCAGCTTGGTGCTCCTCGACCTCGTTGTCATCCTCATCTTCATCTTTTTCCCTTCCCCTTCTATGGTGTTTAGGGTCAGGAGGCCCATCTCCTTTCCCTCCACTCTTGCCATGAAATCCTTCAACAACATATCTGATATCATATCCAACCTCATTGAAGAAGATTTCAATGAAGCCCCTTAACTGTGCAGGATCCCTACATCTTGCCTTGACTCTGACCGGTCCAGCCCTTACCAAGCTTAGCTCATCCACATGTAAAGGCTGGCACATGAGAGAAGCTACTTCCTTTACTACATCTTCATCCTTTGCATAGGAAGGAATGCCATATATCTTTACCCATACTGTGTGAAGTAATACTGTAGCCTTTGGGTCAATATCTGACTTTACAACCTTGACTTTCATACCATATACTGGCATCTCCAGGACAGGCATTTTGGCAATTGTATCTAGTGTTTGCTTGCTAGGAAATGTAACAGCATACTCATTTGTCATAATTTCTCTGACCTGCCAATCCCATTTCGGGTCAAACAAGTTTTTCAGTTCCTCTTCCACCATGGAACATGAGGCTTCTCCTTCCAAAATTTGTACAGATGCTGACACTTGCGATTTTGGTATTTTTTCTGCAGGGATTTCAATTGAATAGAACCCAAGAGAAGGAATACCAAAACCGTACATCTTCAACTTTTTCCTCTGACCATTACATTCAGCTGCCATATGTCCCTTTTCCTTGCATTTGTAGCACACTGGATCATTCTCACAGTAGGACTGATGGTGACCATATTCCAGGCATCTAAAGCATTTCCTATCTGCTTCACTAGGCTTCTTTGTCATACTGGGACTCCCTTGCTGGTTCATCCTTCCCTTACCATACCCTTGGATTTTCACCCCTCGTGGTTCCTCCTTCCTGGCTCCTCCTGGCTGTCCACGATTTCCTCCCTCCATCTGGTGTCCAGCTTGGCCACCAGCATGTGGGTACGAATCACGCTCCCTCTGTCCTCCCATGGTCTTAGGCCCCCCATGACCAGATCCACGGGGCTCCATCTCACGCTCCCTCTTCCTGTAATCTCTTCCCTCCGCTTGATACTCACGCCCTTTCTGCAGCTGGAAGCGAAGATCTTGCTCACTCCTCTGCTCACGCCAATGACCTTCATCCTCTTCCATGAAATCCCCTCTGTGTTGCCCATAGTTTCTCTCCGCTGCCCTTCTTTTCTCCTCTCTCCACGCCATTCCTGGATCTCGAACTACCTCTGCAAAGGATCTCAGTAGAGGTTTCGGCTCACCAACTCTCCGCACTTTTCGAGCAGTATGACCATATCTTCTGATATCCTCTCTCGATGCTGGAAAACCTACTCCCTGTATAGCACTCTGTTTCGAGATCCAAAGCCACTTCTGCTGTGGCGGCCACCAGGAATGGTCGTGTATTGCTTGATGCGAGAGGCCCACATGCGGCCCAACTGGCCCATAGGCTTCCGTGTTCGAATTCGCTCGCGCGTTCTCCATAGTACTCATCCCTACCAACTCCGGCGGCGCCTTCGCCAGCGTGAGGCGGCGGAGCACCGGCTTCCTCGCCGCCGGCGACATCTCCACCTCACTAGGGATCGAGCGAATCACCATATCCAATGCATTCGCCGCCGCCTCGAGCTCCACCATCACCACATCCTCAATTTGTTCAAGCACAGGTGTCTGATTTCTCACCGGAGCTTTGGGCTTCTCCTTGTTCGGCAAGGTTCCCCCCACTCCCTACTCATCACGCACCTCAGGTCTTCTCAGAATTCTCGGCAGCGATTTGAACAATTTTCTTCTGATTTGCTCCGCCTCGACACTCCTCGACTCTCTAATCCTGCGCTCCTCCATCTTCGCCACACCCCATGTTGCCGGTGCCCATCCCTCAGCTCGATACCCCACCCATGGAGGCTGCGTCGGACCCCTCCCATGGGGATCACTCGAAGCAAACCTCATCCTCCACCACCGACTTCCCCGGATCTTCGCGAACTTCTCTCGATCCCTTTCCAAAAGTAGGAGAGTCTCTTGAGAATCGCCTGCTCGATCAATCCCTCGGATTATTCGGGGCAATTATTGGCTGGATTGATCTCACGGATGATCACGAGGAGCGGGTGCCACTCGAGTCTCCCTCCTCCCGTCTGTTGCTTTCAGAAGAGTCCGCCGCGGCTCGCAAGCCGTGTTGCTGTTTGGATTGAGCTGTGGACTCTGTTCTTCCTTCTTCCGGCTCGTCTTTCACTGCTGTTGACTGAAAAATGAAAGTCTACAAAATGGCTGGGCGCGCACAGGAAGAGCAACATATCTGGCACCATTAGTTTCAGGGCTACGTGCTGCTGAGCTAGAGGAGTAACATCTTCGCAAACATCAGTCGCTGCCACACTCGCCTATCCGACTAAGTCTTCCAAAGAGCGAAAAAGAGGTCTCACTCTGGCACGACATTAAACAATCCTTAGCATTCGTAAATTCAAAATTTTCAAGGTTTCTATTGATCTTCTGATCCGAGCAATATTCAGGTACAATCAGGCTACACACCATGGCGTTCATTTGGTACAATCAGGTACTCCCTCCGTCCCACAACATATAACATCTTAGAAAAATTCAGATAGATTAGGAGTGGAGCAAAATGGCCCCAGTACCCCTAATTTTTAGTGATAATATGCCTTATATGAGCCAAATAAATGAAAAACAATGTCTGCCTGCCTTTTAATGATGTGCACCAAATCAGCTTTTCAAAAATACGAGATTTGCTTGCCATAAATTGGCTAGGTGACCCCACAAATTGGCTACAATGTCATTTGTTATGAGACAAAATTTAAATGCTTCAATGCTATTTGTTTATAATTTTGTCAAAAACATTACACTCATCTAGTATCTATTCCATAAAATCACAGGTTTCACATAGAAACACATGTTTACAGATGGGAAACTTATGTTAAATTCTTTGTCAAAAACTTATTTTAAATATAGTTTTCCAAATCTATATTTCCAGAGGCAGTTATATAGATGGAATCACTAACATTTTCAACATGATAGAAGGTAGTATCAATATTGAGTGGGGGACATATGCCCTCAATATAAAATTCAGACTCCGGCCAGTTCTTTCTTTACTCCACCAATGACAAAGCCTCTACTGATTAAAATATACTTTGGAGTTGGATCAGTGAGCTCTGCGCCTATGCAAGATATATGTTGGCTTCATACTACATAGATAAAGTTGGACCATTGAGCTCCGCGCCGTCAACAAATTTTGCTAGAACATTCTGTTGTGGTGAAGAAAGTTTTTTTTTTTCCTGTGAAACATGGTGAAGATGGCTTTTGAATTTTTGAGCGTCAATCTGTTATAGGTTAATATGACACACTAGAGTTGCAAATATTTTGAAGATTCCTGCTTACACTGGGAGATCGAAACAGATCTTTTCAAGTCTGAGATACAACGTGCAGTGATCAGTGATCACAACTCTCCGAATTTCCACGATGTCTTATAACGTTGAACTTAATTCTTTTACTTGTTAGCGCCGGCTGAGATTCGATATCTGTCTATGGAGTGATGGGCATCCAACATTATCCCGCTGGGGCATAACGTTGTGGATTACGAGGCATATGAAGCGTTGGATGGAAATGCCCGATTTGATAAATGCATGATTAATGTGAGAACGTACACCCATTTTTTCTCCTTTTTAAGCGCACCATGGTGAGAAGATCATCTCATTTTATTTATAAACAGATATTTGAAAGTACGTACTACCTCCGTCCCAGAATATAAGTATTTCTGGGAATGTTGACTGTCAAACAACATCATCTTTGACTAACAATATCTATAAAAATAAAATAATTTAAATATGAAAAGTTACATATTCGTATAGTGGTTTTCGTGACGAATCTAACAACACCATTTATATATAATCAAGTGCTATTAATTTTTTGTTAGTGAGAGTCAAAGTTAAAACAGTTTGACTTTTACCAAACCCAGAAATGCTTATATTCTGGGACGGAGGGAGTAGTTATTTAAGTCCTGGCATATTGACACAACGTGCGGTGATCACAACTCTCCGAATTGCAAACACAGAAGCGTGAGTCGTCAGCTAGAATCAGAGCGTGCCACAGTCATAGTCTGCCATTTTCAGAAGCCGTCGTGCAAGCACTCCAGACAGGAACCTGTCACGCAGGAAGCTCAGGACCGCATTGCGACTCTGCTGCACGAAGCCAAGCACGTAGGCAGTCGCGATGAGCTCGACGCTCCTCCACCGCCGGATTCCGGCGTACTTGCGCAGCCCCGCCTCTATCCTCTTCTGATTCTCCGCGCCACCGCCGCCGAGGATTGCCTCACCGAGGCACCTGGCAAGCGTGACGCCGTCCTCCAGCGCCGAGCAGCCGCCCTGGCCCAGGTCCGGCGTCATCGGGTGCAGCGCGTCGCCGGCCACGCACACCGTGCTCTTGCTGATGTTTGCGGCTACCAGCGACAGCGGCGACCGGAACCGCAGCGGCGAGGCGAGGACGTCGCTCCTCTCGATCACCGCCAAGGCCTCTGCCGGCATGTTTGAACCCCTGAATTTGGAGAGTACGAACTGCTTCATTGCGGCTGCACTCTCGTCGGCACCACCGGGCTTATCTGCATGTCAAGAACTCGATGATGGATTCAATTCAACTCTGCATTTTTGTCAGTCATGTAAACTGCTACTCCTACATGTAACTGTAACATCGCCATGGATGGATATGACAGACAGACTAACCGTTCCCGGAAGGACTCCACGTGAAGAACCAGTACATGTCATTTTCGTTGCAGGGCATCATGCCAAAGCGGAAGCCGTACTGTCCGACGAACTGCAGGAAATTGGGCTGGAAGCCGTGTCCGTCGGGGTAATGCGCGAGGCCCCGCACAGCCGATCGCCCCGAGGAGGACGGCTTGGCGAGGCCCAGCCATTTCGCCGCCACGGAGTTGATCCCGTCGCAACCGATCAGCACCTGCAGAGCAGAGCTCTTGTGATAAGTACTATCTAGGCTGGATCGTACTAGAAGAATACAGTGGTGTACGTAGAGCAGTTAGTTACTCCTTCCACCTTTGCTCTCAGAACCGAGCCGTCAGCTAGCTGTAGGAGCTTGACGCTGCCATCCTCCTCGATCGAGACGATCTTGGAGGAGTAGCGGATGGTGTCTGGTGGAAGATCCTCTGCTAAGGCCTCCAGCAGCAAGTCGCGCCTGACGCAACGGACCTCATGGGGTCCTCTGTATCAGAGAGTGATGTTCGTATCAGTGACAGGACGAAAGCAGCCAAATGCATCAGACGGATCAACGTAATCCAAACTGAGTAATTCAGTTTCCATATCTCACCGTTTCCCCTTCACCGTGAGGTCCATTTCTTGCACAGTTTTCCCAGTGGACGAGGAGATGACATGCAGCCTACAAAAAAGGTTCAGCAAATTTACACTTAAAACTCAGCGTCAGGAGCATCGGAAGTGCCAATCTGGCAATCAACTAGATTCGTCGTCACATCAGCCAGTCTACAAATTGGGCATGGGATGGGTTGCAACGTACGCCTGAGCCTGCAGGTGCTGGTTCCTGATCCTGTCGCCCACCCCAAGGGCGTCAAGGGCCCGGAAGGCGTTCTTCCACGTCGTGAACGCGAACCCGGACGACCGGAGCGCCGGTGACGACTCCAGCACTAGGCTCCTCACCCCTTTCCTACGGTTTACTCCATTAGAGAAGATTCCAAACAAGGTGAATTTTGGTACCTGTAACTCGAGCGACTATATAAATAACTCGAGCGACTATATAAATAACTCGAGCGACTATAAATGCATGTACCTGTGCAGTCCGAGCGCTGTTGCCAGCCCGGCGATTCCGGCGCCAACGATGACGATGTCCTCGGCCCCAGCGGTTTCCTCCTTCCGCTGCATAGTTGCTCTAGTTTGCTAGTATGCCGCCGCCGTTAATTGCTTCTAGTTCCAAGTGCAATGGAAAGAGGGGGTTGCGAGTGACCAAGTCCTGAACAAATCAAGCACACTTTCTCTGCACAAGTGAAGAATGGAGTCGTCCTGTTGATTCCATTTATAGAGGCGCAACTGTTGGACGTGACATGAGCAAGGGACAAGCGAAGCTTAAGCTTGACGACGTGACACACGTCACTGCTGATGAAGTGGTGAATGGCGGGTAGTGTAGTGTTGGAAGCGAGTAACTGGAAGTGAGTTAGTGATAAGAGAAGCTTAAGCTTGATTGACGACCAACGTCACAGCTGATGAAGTGATAAGACAAGCTTAATAGCTTGATTGACTGCTATTGCCGCCGGGGGCTTCGCTGTCTCCCTTCGCTGTACCGATCCGTGAAAGCCACGTGGAAGCAATCAGATGCATCCTACGCCAGGGGGTTACGCCCCCACATAAACAAGAAACCATCCCCTGCAGGCATTACGTCGAGCAGGTAGCTAGTGGAGCAACAGCAATTACCCGTGCAAGCGGGCTATAGGCTGCACTGATACTTTGACGGCCCCGTGGCCGAGAGGTTGTAGGATCCGCCCATCTGCCGCCGCCGTGAACAGCCGTAAACATTTTTTTGAGTACTTATCCTCGCAAAGCAACAATCCAACCATTCATGAAAGCGAAGTGAGCAGTGACAGGATAATTATCCTGCTTCGACTGTGACCAGCCATTTGCATGAATATTTTTTTGCTTCTTAGATATCTTTTTTTTTTCGGAAATAAATGGCTTATTAAAGGTCAACCTTCAAAGTGAGGGCTGACAATGGAATAAATTTGATCTGTTAAGAAAATATGTGAATGAATATATTGGCTAACCGTTGGCCTTTTTGGTCTATACAAAGTTATTACTGTCGAGATATGCAGAACCTCCATCTAGTAAAATCGTATATGCAAATAGCCTGTGATGGAAATGCTTGGACAAGTTCAGGAACAGGCACATGCTAAGGCTAGTGATGGAGTTAAGCTCTGCTCTCGACCGCTGGGCTGAAGGACCGACGATTTCTTTCTCTCTCTTTTTTTCCCCTTTTTCTTAAAGAGATAGGATCTCAAGACAGAACAGAGCTATTCCGTGCTGCGTGGTACCTGAATTTCGGAAACAGGATGGCTTGTGGTTTATTGTTTAGTTTGCATTTCGTACCAAAACTGGTAACTTTTTTTTTTGCGGGGAATACCAAAACTGGTAACTGACCCTGAATAAGTTCATTACCTTGAACCCAAAAAAAAAAAAAAAACTAATAAGCTCAATCTGCGCGCGCTTTGGCGAGGCCGCGCCGCCGAAATCTGCGCCCTGTCGCCGTTCATCCCGCGCGCGCAAGTTTTTCGTGCGCCGGAAGGAAGCTCGCCTGGAGGTGATGGTACTGCAACGGCAGCGGGAAGCGCGGCGCGTAAGAGCAATGTCATACCTCAATTTCTGAGGTACTTGAATCCACCGTATCAGTTCCTGGATCAGACGCTGATACGGACATTCTCACAGAATGGCATTTCAGAGTCATACCTTTATTTATTACCGAAGCTCATTACAAGCCTTTTGATTACATAAAAGGTCTTTGATATGGCCAGAGGCCTTACAACTCAACACATCACACCACAATGGTCATCGCTGGGAAGCAGCAATGCCACACTTTATTCTACGCAACGGACGGCGGAAGCAGATCCACTCCACAGGCAAACTTGCGCGTGACGACCCTAGTCTTCTTCGCCATCGGCTTGAAAGTCGTATTCCGCTTCTTCCTCTGAATGGTTGATTGAGATGGGGAGTGAGTACATAAGGTACTCAACAAGTCCTAACACAAGGGTGACTCATATGCAATGGTGATGTCAAGGAATAGGCTGAGGGTTTCCATTGATCGGCCAAAAAGCCAATTTTCAATGCAGGGGTTTGATTTTGAAAACCAAAACCTTTTGCAAAGCTCTAAGTCAAAATTGATAAGGATTTAGTGGGGTTGTGTGGCCTTGGGGGAGAATAAATCCTTCCCGCCAGTTCCCAAGTTTTTAACGCTGACAGACAACCAGCACACGGCTCCAAACCGGCGTTATTCCAAAAACACTCACGCCAAGGATAACTCACACAGAAAATCTAATCATTGTGTGGCCATTGCTTTCGCTCTGTCCAATACCGTGGAACACGACTATCCGGATAGGTTTTACACTCTGCAGAGGTTGTACACTTTACCCACGAGGCATGCCAGACCTTCCCACCGTCGTGGGTCGGAAAGACACGCTAATGGTTCCGTACCTGCCTAATGTCACCACGGTACCACCTCGGAAAATCAACGACCAGGGGCTTCACATAGGCATAACATAGCCAATAACTTTCACTCGCCGGATCCGACGCCAATCTCGTCAAGATCTTCTCCTGGCTTCCGATTGCAACTCCCTGCCTCCTGGTGGTACCGGGCGATCACTAGTAGGGTGTGGTTCCAAACCCTGCCCATACAGGGGCTCGTGGTTGCACTAAGGTGCTAGGCAAGGCGGCATATGAACCGGTCCTTATACGACCGAAGCAAGCATCTTCAATAGCTACCCTCCAGCGAGGAGTAGCGTCCCAGAGATAGCCTCCCCACTGAGGACTACCTCGCTTGCTCCCGTCTAAAACATAACCCCCACCATGGGTTTCACTTACTAAGCCCATCAATTTTTATTTCACACACACATCACCAAGTCACACTCACACATTTTCACACAAAAAGCAGGTGAATCAATATTACTAAATAACATAGTGTGATAAATCCTAAGCGACAATATTTTCCAACAAATCATTAAGGATTAACGATGTTGGAACCTAGGGCTAACAATGGATTAAGGACAGCAATAAACAAGGCATGGCTTAATCAATAATAGGTTACTCTAACATTTAAATCATTTTAAAAGACCATGCATGTTTAATTTGCACACAAGCTCTAAATAGGATATTTTGTAGGAATTAATTAGGTTAAATATGATCAAGGTGGTTAGGACTTGCCTTCACCAAAATCTTCCTCCTCTAAACCTTCTTCGTAGTCGGGATCCTCGTGCTCCTCCTCGAAGACTTGATCACCTATCGATTAAATAAAAAGAAAAGCTAAATCTACCGCTTAACACACAATTAAATAATCATTAAAATAAAATAAATTTTCAAAAAGACACAAAGGAGGATGGTTCTGGTGTGGTTTGCTAGGGAATGATTTTAGATGAACAATGGTGCAAGAACCATTAAATTTGGAGTTAAAATGACAAAGATATGGATATTTGAATTAAGGAGAAAGGATTAAATTAGGGGTAGATTAACTTTAATTAAGTATAATCTCCACCCTAATTTTCCAGAGGTGTACAAGTGTTGTAAAAGGGTTAGAAATGATTTTGGGAATTTTTGGATATTTTTGGGAATTTTTCTGATATTGGAAAAGTGCTCGAAATTTATCTCTGTGTACACTCTCGGGTGTACCCAGCATTTTGTGTTGCGTAGCAGTGGCTGACATGTGGGCCAGCTGGGGCCGGGGGTCCCTGTGTGCTACTGTGCGGTGGACTCGGTCCACGTGGGTGTGGACCGAGCCACAGTGTGCCTGCGGTCCACCTTGAGCCGGTCCGGTGGACCGAGGGGCGCGCGGGGCCGCGCGGGCCCGCGAGTCAGTGACTCAGGCGGGGGCCCGGTGGTGCCGGCGCGGCGGCGACGGGGGAAAAGGGCTCGGCGGCGCCGGAAAGCTCGCCGCCGGCGGCTACTGGAGCGTAGAGGGTCGGGGAAAGGTGCGCCAGGCTTCTACGCGCGACGGTGGAGGTGCTGGTGTAGCATGTTGTCGTGCGCGATGGCCGAGGCAGCGGCGCGGGCTCGCCGGAGCTCGGCAGCGCGTCGGCGTGCGCAACGAAGACGCGTGCGCGTGCGTGTGGTGCGAGTTTGAGCGCCCGTGCGCGTGCGCGGGAGCGCGTGGAGGCTGCGCGCGGGCTCGGCCTGGCCGGGAAGTGCTCCACGGCGGCCGGAGATGGAAGGGAAGAGAGGCGGAGCGGCGGCGCTTGGTGCGCGCTAGCTTCGGGGCGAGAGGAGGGAAGAAAGGGGGCGCAGGTGAGAGAGAGAGGGACAGGGAAGCTCACCTCGAGCTGGGTTGCAGCGGGGAGCGACGGAGAAGCGGCGCGGAGGCTCACCGGAGCTTGACCGGAGTTGGGGAAAAGGGAGAGATTGGGCTTGTGCGCGAGAGGGAGTGGTGTGTGAGCGAAAAGGAGAGGGAAAGGCCGTGGCGCCATTTTTATAACCGCTCAAAGGCGGTGGAGGGCCGGGAAATATCCCGCGGCTGCCGGGATATTTTGCCGGAGCTCCGTGGCGCGCGGCGCGAGATGTGGGGGACGGGAGCGCGATGGTGGCCACGCGGCGCGGAGGAAAGGGGGCCCGGACGTGAGCACGGCGACGTGGTGCGGCGCTCCGACGCAGGCTCGGTCGGGCGGCGCAAAATCTCGCCGGATTTAAGAGCTCTAGGGCTAGGCCGTCATGATGTTGTCACCGAGGGGGACGGGCCCGGACAGGGAACGGGAGAGCAAGCTCGGCGTTGCCAAATGGCGGAAGAGGGAAAGGGAGCGGCGACAGCGGTGTCATGGCCGTGTCTCGCGCCCGCCGGTCGGGCGGCGGCGGCGCGAGGTTGACGAAGGGGGCGGCCCCACTCGTCAGCGTCTCGCGGCGGGCGGACGGGCCAGGCGGAGTTGGGCCGAGGCGCGCGGGCGAGGCGGCCCAGAGGCCGGGCGCGGGAGGGAATGGAGGAGAGGAGGAGTTGGGCTGCGCGCGGGGAAAAGAAGGAAAGCGGCCCAGTTAGAAGGAAATTGGTTTATTCTTTTCTGGATTTGGAATTTGGAAGGAATTCAAAGGAATTTGAATTCAAATTCGAAATTGGGTTTCAACACTCACTCAAACAATTAAATAAAGGCAATAAAAAGGCAAATATGCACATGAGTGTTTCATGCATGGTTTAATTTCGAGAAAATTTTTAATTGAGTCCTAATTGAGTCTAGTCAATTGTTTTAAGTTTGAAAATTTTTGAAAATCCATATTTTAGGGTTTATCGACATGTCAAAAATACGGGTGCTACAAGCAAGGTCAATAAGCCTTGGCTTTGCGCCAGGCCAACTCGGACAGGACAAACGATACCGCTCGTGTTGCTCAATAAGTTAGCTGTAACCGGGCTCCTTAAAGTATTATTCTATTCACATCTGGCACACCTCAAATGAAAAAGAAACCCACCACCATCTGCCACCTGCACGCAATAATGGAATTGACCCTACAGTAGCGCCCAAGTTGGCTCCTGGCAGGCGCATGGCAGGCGACGCGCCCGGCGCCGGCAGACGCGCCGAGCATGGAATATTTTTGTTTCATCTCTCCTCCATCTCACCTGACATGCTGATGTGTCCGGCTATAAGCTAGTTATTGGGCTTGCTCTTATGCGCCCAGAGGGATCTTGCCTGCTGCGAGGTTTGTGTCAGTGGAATGTATGAATGTCAGTCTGCTGTCGTGGAGGCGGAGACTTGGAGGTGGCCCGCGGTGGCCGGAGGTCCTCGGAGGTTCAGCTCAGTCCTGAAGCCCGTCGTCTGGCCGGCCTGCCACCAGCCATATCTTACCCTGCCCCGCCAGAGCAAAGCTCATCAGCTATTCTTCGCGGAAGCGACGGCGATACCTCATCGACCATCGCACTTACAGCTTATTTGGTTTGAGGAATGGGTCCGTCGGCAGATCATCCGATCCTACGTCCAAACCTAAATTTCTGTTTGGTTTGCGTCATGGAATGACTTCGTCCGTCGCCGGTTCATTCCTTTTTTTTTTTTGAGCGTAATTGCAGGTGTTCTGCCTTTCATTAAGAAGACCAGCAAGTGTTTATGTACATGCAGATGGCCTAAGCCAAATAAAACAAACGTTACATGCGACTGGGGGGGGCTAATTTGATTACTCCCAAATGTGGTGCGCCGTGTGCCAAGCTTGTAGGTGCCGGTTCATTCCTCGTGGAGCTCCCGCCAGCACATTTCTCACGGACGAAGCCGTTCCGCAAAAATGGTCGGACGAGCTGATCCTGCATGCGTTCATGCCGGACTGAGTGATTCCTTCAACCAAACGTGCTGTTAGAGCAGGGCCAATAAGGTTGGCTTGAAGCCAATCGAACTCAACATCAGACAAGAGGTAGCGTCTATTCTAATTGCTAGAGGGAAAGATAATGGTCAATTTAGAGGTATAGTCCCACATCTAGTAGAGGACGGCTTATCTATTTTGCAGTACGCAGACGATACAATCCTTTTTATGGAACATGATCTAGAGGAGGCTAAGAATATGAAGCTCTTGTTATGTGCATTTGAGCAATTATCTGGCCTTAAGATTAATTTTCATAAAAGTGAAATGTTTTGTTACGGTGAAGCCAAGAATTTTGAGAGGGACTATTCGCAAATTTTTGGTTGTGATATGGGGTCTTTTCCTTTTAGATATCTTGGTATTCCAATGCATCATAGAAAGCTGCGTAATTGTGATTGGAAAGAGATAGAAGAGAGGTTCCAAAAAAGATTAAGTGGTTGGAAAGGTAAGATGCTATCTGTAGGAGGCCGTTTAGTACTCATAAACTCAATCCTAAGCAGTCTATCGATGTTCATGCTATCTTTCTTTGAGGTTCCGAAAGGGATACTAAAAAAACTAGACTACTATAGATCTAGATTTTTTTGGCAAAGTGATGGGCATAAGAAAAAGTATAGACTAACAAAATGGGGAATTCTTTGTACCCCAAAGGATCAGGGTGGTTTGGGTATTTTGAATTTAGACCTACAGAATAAATGTCTTTTAAGTAAATGGCTTTTTAAGTTAATAAATGAAGATGGTGTATGGCAAACTCTTCTCCGAAACAAATATTTGAGACATAAAACTATTACTCAAGTTGAATATATGCCTGGAGATTCTCATTTTTGGTCCGGCCTGATGAAGGTAAAAAAGGACTTTTTGAGGATGGGTAAATTCAATTTAGGTGATGGGACCCAAATACGTTTCTGGGAGGATGTTTGGCTGGGCAACACCACTTTCAAAGATCAATATCCATCGCTTTATAACATTGTTAGGAAAAAGAGTGCATCAGTTGCGACGGTTCTAAGATCAAATCCTTTAAATGTCTCTTTTAGAAGATCTTTAGTAGGTAATAATCTTGTTTCTTGGCAACAGTTGGTAGCTAGAATGATAGATATCCAACTAGAAGATCGAAGAGACATTTTTGTTTGGTCATTACATCAACATGGAAAATTTTCAGTTCGCTCTATGTATAGAGCGTTAGCTGCACCTGATGTAATACCGCACAGCCATGTTGTTTGGAAATTAAAACTACCTTTGAAGATTAAAATTTTTATGTGGTACTTAATTAAAGGTATTGTTCTCACTAAAGATAATCTAGCAAAAAGACAATGGAAAGGAAGTTTAAAATGTTGTTCGTGTAACTTAGATGAGAGCATACAACACCTTTTTTTTTATTGTCATGTCGCTAGGTTTATTTGGAGAGTTGTACAAGTTTCTTTTAACCTATCACATCCACAAAATATACATCATATGTTTGATGGATGGTTAAACGGTATTGATAGGAAACTACAGTACAAGATTTTGGTGGGAGCAAGTACACTTTGTTGGTCCATATGGTTATGTAGAAATGATCTGGTTTTTAATAAGGTACAAGGTTTTACTTCTATGCAGGTGATCTTCAGAGGGACTTACTGGATGCGTTTTTTGTCACTACTGTAGAAGGAGGAGGATCGACCCCAAATCAAGTGGGGGTGCCGTGCTCTTGAGACCTCTGTTATGGAGATTTTTGCCAATCATGGCTGGTTTTTCAGTAATAGACTGGAGTTTTAGTGTGGTTAAGACTTTCGAGCAGTGTGGCTCGCCTTTTATTTTATTTAAACCTCGCTGGTTTATCTGGTTTGTAATAATGAACTCTTTGAACAGCTTCATGCATCGATCGATGCAGCGGCTGGAATATTTTTAATAAATATTCCCATTTCTAAAAAAGAGGTAGCGTCCTTGCTGCTCAATAAGATCGGCTCCAAACAGACTCTTCAAATTAATTGTTTATTTGCACCCGGCCCACCTCTCGCACAGGACCAAAAATTCCCCACCGAACTCATCTCTCTTTCCTTGGCCGCAACGAAGGCGGAGGCACTCGAGCTCGCCGGGCGCCGCTCCATCTATCGCTAGCATGTACCAGGCGAACCCGCTCCTCGCACGCCACTCGGCCCTGCTCCCCACGCGCCACCGGCCCTGCTCACCATGGGTTGACCTCCCTCGCCATCGCGGCCCGACAAGCTTGTGCCCCACGGGGTCGTCTCCGACGAGGGGCGGGTCACAGCTCGCCTCCGGCGCAGGATGGGCCTCTCTGGCGAGGAGCGCGCTCCTTGGCCGAGCTGCTCCAAGCCGCGGCGGTCGCGCCGAGCTGCTCCGAGGTTCGGCGGCGGAGCCTGTCCAAGGCGCGACCGTGGGAGGAGAGGAAAACCGTGGGAGGAGGAGAGGGAAAGAGCGGCGGCGCCATAGAGGAGAAGGCTGCGTCTCCATGGAAGGCGGTGGGCGCGGTGCCCCACCACGCCGCTCGAGCTCGCCGCCGAGGAGCGTGGATGCCGGCGAGGAGCGCGAGCCGACGGCGAGCTATTAGAAGCGCGCGAGGGCCGGTGCGAGGCGTACGACCTCATCGCCGCCGGCGCATGCCCGACCATGCTCGCCACGCGCGCTCGGCCGCTCGCCCCTACTCCTCCCAACGCGAGGTCGCCGCGCCGCAGCTCCGTGAGGTGGCCTCGAGAGCTCTTCGCCGTCCGTCGCCTCGAACGCCTTCGCCATCTGCTGCGCCGCCGTCTGCCATGGCGGCCAGGGAGAGAAGGTCGCCCGCCGCGCGACGAGATCGATGACGGCGTTCAGGTACAGAGCAGCGGGCGAAGGGGGAGGGAGAGAGAGGGGGGTGAGGGAGGCGGGTCCCACCAACCGCGTTGGAGTTCGAGCCGCGCTCGGCGCTCGCAGACGCGCCAAGCGGGGAATCTTTCCCGTTCCTCTCTCCTCCACGTCGGATTGTCAGGTAATTTGTCCGGCTACAAGCCCATTGTTGGGCTTGCTCTTAGGCGCTTTGCGTCTGCTCTCCCGGCACACCTGACCTGATGTGAACCTCCACCGCCGCCAGGGCGTCAGGCCGTCAGGTGTGTCGTCGTCGCATGAGGCTCGCTGCGGGCGTCATGCCGTCGGTTGATCTCGCGATAGGCGTGCCCACCACCATGCAGCTAGCTCCCAAGCCTCGTGACGACAACCGCTGACCAGTCAACCTACCCCATCCGGACCGCAAGAATATAATCGAACCACTGCTAAGCACCCACCCAGGGGGGCATCGCGGGGCGTTGCCGTGGTGGCGTCGGTGTTTCCGCGCGCTCGCTCGCCATGCATGCCAGAATCGGCGCCACGGGCCCGCCTCGGTCAGAAACCAGGACCAGTTTCGGCCGGCGTGCTGCTCGCCTCGCCGTCGCCAATGCATGATCTGCATTCTGCCTCTACTGCCTTCTGGCGATTCCTCGCGTGTTTCCCACCTCCGTCGACATCACCATGTCGTCATGGCGCTCAGAGCCTTTACAACAACTGAAGTGCGCGCGATTGACCCATGGCTGCGTCGCGATAAGGAACACTTGACGTAAGCCTATCCAGTACTATTGTTCAGTATCCGTACTAGGTTATGTCTGGGGCAGGGTTTGAAAAATCGACGATAACCGGTCGATAATCGCTATTATCGAGGTTATCGGTCCGAGCCGATAAGTTCGGTACACCGATTTTCGAATTTGAAATTTGAAATTTTTAAAAAATTTGAGAAAATTTAAAACAAAAAAATATGTAAATAAACTAGACGTCATTTGCGGACCATTTGTGAAAACCATACACGAAAACGAGTTCGTTTGATGGGTGAAATAATTCTCGGAAGATTTCTGAGAGAAAAGAAATTAAAAAAAAAAGATTTCGTGAACAGTAAAAACAGGGGAACAGTAACCGGCGGCCACAAATCTCTATAATTCGTCGATTTGAGTGGTGGAATTGTATGGGAGAGGACTCAAATGGATTCTTAGAGATGTGAGATAGCTTCAATTGCGAGGAATCGAGCAGAAACTCACCGTGAAGGAAGGAATCGACGATGGCATCCGAGTTGCTCATCCGGCGCCTATGGTGGGGAATGGTGTGTCGATAACGGACCAAAACCGGTCCATAACCGGTAGAAATCGGTCGATAACCGGTCGAAATCGGTCGGTTTGATGATTTTTGAATTCAAAATTTGGTTTTTGAATTTTTGGTCGAAAACCGCTCGGTTATCGCGAAAATCGGTGAAATCGGTGGAACCGGTGGCGGCCGGTTTCGTCGATTGGAACGATAATGTAAACCTTGGTCTGGGGTGTGGTTGTTCTGAACAAAGCATTTCGTTTCGCCATTCTTGACTGAAGACGCAAGAATATGCATGGCTGTGCAGGAAGAATGACATATTTTGCACAATTGGTTCGATTACTAAGGATTGTCTTTCAAGAGTGACCTCTTGAAGGACATTAAACAATCCTTTAGTATTCGAAATTCAGGGTTTGATGACCTACTCCAACCTAATTAAGTGCTACCTAGTTCACGTGAAACATGGACTCAAAGGTGGAGAATTAAAAGACCATCTGGCTGCATGAGAGTTGAGAGAAATAAAAATTAAGGACTCTTAGTGGTTGCACTTATAAAAGATATATATATTAGAACATGCATTTTATTCGTTAGTTTGCGTATCAACACCTTCGTCGTCATCAACCCAAGCAGGAACTAACTTGAGTGGTATTAATTGGTTGTTGATGTAGGCTAGAATGTAGACTAGTATCAATATTGAGTGGGGGACATATGCCCCAAATAGTTCATACTGACGCCAATTCATTTTTTTGCACCTATTAGTTCTACTGATTATAATATATTCTAGAGGTAGATCAGTGAGCTATGTACCCCAAGCAATCTAATACACGCCTTTGAACAAATATCTTAGCTTCACATGACATCGACGTGCTCCACGTGGTCGATGTGCTCATATAGCTACGACGATGGCAAGTCATTGACAAGAGATGAAGATGATATTGATCAAGCACTGAAAATGGGTTTAGAGGGAGGAAGAGAGAGGAAGAGGACGCAGAGGAAGCTGATCAAGCACGGGAACTGGTGGGAGGGAGAGGGAGAATATTGGTGAAGAAAGCTTTGCGCATATTTTAGGTTGAGACAATTAAGATATGGATCTACGGGTTTAGCAAATGATGTGTTTTTATACAGATGAGTACTCATGCGTGTTTGTAAGTGTTTACGTATGTATCATGTTTAAAAAAATTGATGGTAAAATAAGCTTTAGTGTCACCACAAAGGAAAAAAAAGGCTTTAGCTGATGGCTTCACAAAATTGAAGGCCCTTTGACTACGCAACTTTGCACCAGGCTCAATGAAACTGATACCCATGGCCAAATGGAGAAATATAGGCGACGTACATCCGACGGCCACAAAATTCGACTGAAAACTCGAAATAAAATAGCTAATGCTATACAGGAATTGCAAAAAAATAACGTGATTTGTCTGCTTCACACGTCCTGATTTCCACTGAAGTTTGCAGGCCGACGCATGTTGCTCACGGTGTTAGAACAGTCGAACCAATCTCAAATTAGGCCGAACACAGCCCAGTAGTAAACCAAGAAAGCCCATGTAAGTCGAGAGGCCCATGCTCCCCTAACCCACTCATCTGAAGGTGTCATCTCGTCGCCACTCGCCTCCACCAGCAAAAAGACGAGCGCAGAGAAAGAAAAACAAATCCGGTTCAGCAATGGCGCAGATCATCGACGGCAAGGCCATCGCCGCCGACGTCCGCCGCGAGGTCGCGGCGGAGGTCGCCAGGCTCACCTCGACCCACGGCCTCGTAAGCGCTTCCACCACCACCCCTCCCCTGCTTGGGTGGGTTCTTGGATCGGAACTCGGGAGCGAGCAGTGAGTCACGCGGGCGCTGTGTATCTCTTGCTCGCAGGTGCCCGGGCTGGCAGTGGTGATCGTGGGGAGCAGGAAGGACTCGCAGACGTACGTGTCGATGAAGCGCAAGGCCTGTGTCGAGGTCGGCATCCGCTCCGTCCACGTCGACCTCCCCGAGGACATCTCCGAGATCGCGCTCGTTGCCGAGGTCCACCGCCTCAACGCCGACCCCGCCGTGCACGGTATGGCATCACTTTCCCTCCTTTGTTCTTCAGGAATCAGACGATGCAATGGTCACTTGTGTTTATCAGCTGTTAGGCTTAAACGCGCCCGTCTGCTGTTTCCACTGTAAATTGGTGTAGTCATTGGTGATTGACCAATGACCACAGTAGATGAATCGTGAATATAGATATGGTTAGATTCCATGTGATTGCGGGTGTATCAGATGTTCATTTGTAGTTCCTGGTGATTCTGCTTATCTTATTATTTTACAGGCCAGGATCCGCTTGTCTCCAGTGTTGCTGTTGAGTTGACCTGAATATTGCTGCTGTTGAGTCTGCTCATTTCCTGTTCATTGTCTGAAATCAGTTTCCTTGTCTGAGTACGGTAGACTCCGCACTCCACATTGCTTGTCATCTTCTAATCCAAGGATGGACATTACACTTTTTACTCCTGGTTTTGTTGAGGTGTCGAATTTCAGAGTAGTCACAGTCACTTAACTAGATTAGCATCTGAGCTTGAGAAGGTGCAGATAATCAGAGTCAATATAACCTTAAAATCCCTTTGTTTTGTGATGCGTTACTGATGATCCTGATGACCTTTATCTGTGGGCTTGCTAAACGTGTATGTTGTTTTCTCATTCTTATCAAATTTTGGTGATTAGCTCAAGCACTTAATTCAGCCACGTAGATATAAAGCATTGCATTGCGTCAGATGCGAATGAGAAGCTATATCTCAAAATACTTGCTGATGCTAGTATGAAACAGGGCTGCTTTGATTTGATTGATGAGGAACTCTAGCTTTTGTCTCGAAATAAATGTTCTATTTTTTGTGAGCAGAAATACTGGTTACTTGATTACAAAATTGTGAGATATTCAAACCCTTGTTCTTACAGTATGAAGGGAATCTATTGACTGAATGATACTATGTGCTTTCATATCAGGTATCCTCGTCCAGCTTCCATTGCCTAAGCATATCAATGAAGAGAAGATATTGAATGAGATCAGCATTGAGAAAGATGTTGATGGGTTTCATCCTCTGAATATTGGTAAGCTCGCAATGAAAGGAAGAGACCCCCTGTTCCTCCCATGTACACCTAAGGTATTGAAGCAATTGGCACACCATTCTCGTCTCTACGATAGAACAAGTAATTCAGCTACTACTAGCATCCAAGTTTTTACCCTCATTATCTGTTCTCCTTTGAAGGGATGCATGGAGCTCTTGTCGCGGAGTGGAATTACTGTTAAAGGGAAACGGGCAGTTGTGGTTGGCCGCAGCAACATTGTTGGGCTACCCGTCTCCCTGCTTCTTCTGAAGGCAGATGCCACCGTATCTGTTGTGCACTCACGGACCCCTGATCCAGAAAGCATTGTCCGTGAGGCTGATATAGTCATTGCAGCAGCTGGGCAGGCTATGATGGTGCTAGGCTCTTATACAACAAATTCTCCGTATCCTGCGTTCCTCGCCAAGTGCTAACTGTCTTGTTTCCTTGGTTGTCAGATCAAAGGAGACTGGATTAAACCAGGCGCTGCTGTTATTGATGTTGGGACGAATTCTGTTGATGACCCTACCAGGAAATCCGGTTACCGGCTCGTCGGAGATGTGGATTTTGCGGAGGTTAGTAAGGTCGCCGGTTACCTGACTCCAGTCCCAGGAGGCGTCGGCCCGATGACAGTGGCGATGCTGCTGAAGAACACGGTGGATGGCGCAAAGCGTGGGATAGTCGAGTAGCATTTTTACCTTGTTTTCACGTCATGTACAATTTGTAATGCTAAAATGTGGCGGACTCGTGTATTGATGTAACATTTTGCATTTGGTTATTACAACTTGTCAGGAATAAGTGAGGCAGTAGACATTGGCTAGAAATTGGTGGCTATTATGCTGTTGAGTGGCAGCACAATAAAGTTCAATTTTGTCAGCTTACTACGATTCAGAACTTTATACGAATGAGCTTCTTTTTGGTTTTGAAGATTAAAAAGATGATATGTAATGCATGTGCGTTCAGAAAAGTTGAGGCAGAACAATGTATATATGTAATTCAGTGATTTGAGTGGGTCTAAAAATCGGCTCAACACGCCAAGTCCAAAGCTCCCACCAGTTACATCAAAATGGCGCGATGCTGTTTTTCTCACATGGCATCACCGCTCAAAGAAATATGGATGTCAAATAATCTGATATCAACGCACTCCACAACATGTTTTTGGTGTTTTGGTGATTATTTTCCTAGCGTCTACCTAATCTATTCTTCAGCTCCTGAACAAAAGTTTCCCTTGGAACATCCTCATCCTGGCTGGTTTTAAGGTCCTTCAATTTCACAATCCCTTTCTCAATCTCGGTGCCACCAACCAGCACCATCCACGGGATGCGTGATTGCAATGCATACTTAATGTGATTCTGCACCCTAGTAGTGAGCTTGAACTCTGCTTTTATCCCAGCATTCCACAGTTGACTCACGAGCTCAGCGGCCAGTGTAAGGTCCTTCCCGAGAATCGACACCAACACCTCTGTCTCAGTAGGCCGGATGCTCTGCAATCAAAGACCATTTTCTCTGTTACCACAAGTCCCCTAGAAGGTTAACATGGTAAACATCAAGCTTACCTCATCCTTTTCCTTCTCCTGTTGCTCAATGATTGCAAAGACTCTTTCAATTCCAAGGCTGACACCAACAGCAGGAACTTGCTTCCCACTAAACATACCAACAAGGTTGTCGTACCGACCACCAGCTGCAATAGATCCAACCTATAGCAAAAAAATGGTTAGTACAGGAATCGGGAAAGGGTCTTCAGAGGATAATAATAAGTAATAAAATGACAATAATTCTGATATCAATAAATCAGCAAGGTCTTTGATATAGGAATATGCTTTTAGACTCATAATTCAGGCATGATTCAGTTGCAACATACCAAATTCTAAGGTTTTCAGGGCCTTAGAATGATATTTTTATTTTCTTGAAGATAAACACTAACAAACTAACAAGTGATTTGCAATGATAGGAAAACATATAACCTGTGTGGTGCCCTTGAACACAGCTTCATATATAACACCAGTGTAGTAATCAAGGCCTCTAGCCAGGCTCAAATCAAAAACTATCTTGTCTATTGCATTTGCTTTCTCCAGAGCTTGGAATAGTATGTCCAGCTCCTTCAGTGCAACAACAGACCCTCCGTTCTCCATAAACTTACTACCCCCCTTTCTCAACTCCTCCAGAATTTTCAATGGGTGTCCTCTGGTCTTCACTAAATTGCCAATGGCATCTGCAGTTTCATCTGAGATACCTTTCTCGTCCACCTAATTCAACTGAGAGAAACAGACCTATTAAAATATATCTACATATTATCAAATAAACAACTGAGAGTTTCTTAGCTGAAACCAAAATAAGTAGTTCAGATGCTTACCAGCTCCTTTTTCACCTGTTCAAATGATTGCTTATCTAGCTTGTCGATACTTGAGCAAACTGTTCTGAACTTTTCAGGAGGCACACCACAAATCTCCAACATTCCATCGAGCAGCTTTCTGTGATTTAGTTTTATCTCATATGTGCCAATATCCAGCTGGTCGAGCAATTCAGTCAAAACTTTAATGACCTCGAAATCCGGTTCCATCAGTTCATATACACCAGCAATGTCGAAGTCACATTGGTAGAACTCTCGATATCTTCCCTTTGATGGGTTATCTCTCCTATATACCTTTGCTATCTGATATCTCTTCAATGCACTTAAGTTATTCATAGCAACATAGCGGGCAAATGGAACAGTCAGATCGTACCTCAAAGAGCAAAGTTCACCACCCTGCATGACATCAAACTATGGTTACAAAGACACGACCCAAAGCGAGTCTAGCAGATATAACATGATTCATAGAGAAACATTAGATGCGTATCTATAGAATTATACATGGTTTTATGGTTACATTCATGCTATGTGTCTAATGTCTATTAATTTAGCCATATTTGAAAGTGTCGCTATTTAGAATATTGCCCAAAAAAACACCTATTTCGTACTCCTCGTGTTATTAGCAAGGATTATTCGCGCAATTAGCAAGAGTTGAACCCGTGACCTCTTTGTTTCTTAGAAGGAAAAAATACTGCCACAAAAGAATGACTAAGCAGTTGAATACCCCCACCAACCCACCCACCCACACATATGGTGCCATTGTTATCTACACATCCTTGACTTATATAAACAATGCAGTCAACGCACAAAAAAGCCGTGGTACAAAAAATCAAAAGAAGTGGGGATCTTCAACCAAATACCACCCGTATCAAAACAGTGAAGTGTACGAAGACACTGGAACAATACCTGATCAGCAAGGTCATAGATCAACTTTGAGTCTTCTCCATATTTGCCCATAAGGGTTTCTCTCAGCTCAAATACAGGTGTATCAAGTGCAGTAGCGCCGTGCATCTTGAATACGCCTGATATAATTGAAAATGCACGTTCCCTTATTGCCATTTGATCTTTACCAAAGTCACGGGTACCCTAACAGGAGTAGGCATAAATATTTAGACACAGAGAATGAACAGATTGCCCGTCAGAGCACACAGTAATTGCACCATATAAACAAAACAACAATTCTGCAAACTGTATGATCCTCACCTTGGGAATTTTTGGCAATCTCCTTACTTCATTGCTCTCAACAATCTCCTTCACCTTTTCCACAAGGGACGCCAATTCAGGACACTTGGGCTTAAGCAACGATGACAGAGCAGGTTCCCACTTTAAAATCAGACCATAATTTACGCAAGGAACATCACTTCCAATATTTACATGATCCCTAAGAAACATCAGTACAGCAGAAGTACCCTTTCCCAAAGTTTTTTTCTTCTTGCTCTTCTTGTCACCCTTTGCTTTCTCCCCACCAGCCTGTGGCTTCTCCGTTGAACTGCCCACTTCCTTCTCACCATCAGCTTGGGGCTTCTCAATCGAACCATCCGCTTCAATTGCCGCCATGGCCACAGCTGCCTCCCACGCAATAAAGTCCCTGACCTTGAGCAAGTAGTTGTACACCCCCTTCAAGACTGACACGGCATCTGAATCAATAATTTTATCAAGCATTCCCTTCAAATCGTCAATCTTAAAGCGAACTGTAAGCTTCTTCCGAAGCTCAGCATCGTCAAAGCTCTTCTCTGCCACCAGATTTACCCGCGCAATGCTTAGCTTGCACACCGCCTGCAATGCTCTAGCAAGTTGTGTTGCCAGCACCACCAACGCCTCCGCCTTCCCCTCACCGGTTTCACCGGCATCCCTCTTCCCCAACTTCACCGGAGCGTTGAGCTCGATCCGCACCCTCGCGTGCAGAGCGCGCACGGCCTCACGGAAGATCCCGTTCACAGTGGGTACCTTGGCGAACGAGATGGACGAGGCGCCACCGGCACTGCCGACGAGCTTGGAGCCGAAGATGAGCATCTTGATGTCGGCGGCGACATCCGCCTCGTCCTTAGCAGAGAGCCCATCACCGGACGCGGGCACCTCGAACGCAACGGGGTCCCCGCGCGCGGCTTCAAATGACAGCGCCGCGACGGCGTCGGCGACGCGGGCAAGCGGTGCGGCGCAGCAGTCGATTAAGGCGGCGAGCGCGACGGCCACGGGCGCGGACGCCGCAGCCACCGCAGCCTCGTCGCGGGACGCCGGGGTAAGCGCCGAGTCGAGTTTAAGCGTCTCAGCGAGGCTGGTGGCCGTGGAGGCGGTGACGAGCGCGGAGGGGGAGTCCGCCGCGGTGAGGAGGAGCTTGTTGAGCAGCACTGCGGCGGTGGCGCGGGAGACCTCGCCATCAAGCGCGAGCTCCCGGAGGGACGCTGGAGTCTCCTGCGGCGAGGGGGCGCGGGTGGAGAGCCGCTGGAGTGCGGAGGGGTCGATAGACGGGGAGGAGAGTTCGTTGGCGAGGGCGTAGACGGCGGCCGGCGTCAGCGCGCCGCCCTTGCCGCCGAGCGTCACGGTGGCGGCGGAGGAGGCCGCCATGAGAAAGATGCAAAACCCTAGAGCGGGTGGAGGCAGGAAAACAAGATCTGATCCAATGGACGGCGCGGATACTCTCGCTTCAGTCTAGTATAGTCCCGTAGCAAACGTTCCGGCCAAGTCACTTGGCAGCGTGGACGGCGCGGCCAACTCAATTGACAATTCAACTCAAAAAGGAAAAAAAAAAACTCAATTGACAATTTGGTAAAATTTTACTTTACTCAGTTGGCTTGGTCAAATTTTACTTAACGGAAAATCAAATTTGGAAGCAGAAATGAATTAGGCACTAAGAGCATCCGCAAGTGCCGCAACAGCTATAGCCAAAAGAATCTGTTTATTTCCTGAATTTAGCTATTATCTAAAATAGAATGCCTCCTAAATTGGTATGAGAAGAACATGAGAAAATCTTGAACATGTTTTTTTGTTCTTCCCATCTCAGGAGTCAGCACACCAGCTATCAGGGACGGAATTTCATACAAGCCAACAGGTAGGGACCATGGCCCCCCTCCCCTAGGTTGGCAAATCTCCATGGATTAGCACTTAATTGATGGTTTATCATGCAATTTACAATGAAAATTGGATGAGTTTTATGAGAAAATCTTTGCTGATCCGCGAGTCTGAGGTGGATACGTGATGTAGATCTTTTCAGATTTGCTAATTTCTAATGGAAAGAACTTTTCCTTGAACGATTGTTTGCACTTGCTTTTAATGACGTACTTGGCTTTGTGTCGAGTAAAGGCTAAAAAAACTTGTGTGTTTTGAAGATGAGCTAGAATCACGATGTAGACTTAAATGGCTTTCAACAAACAAAAGCCCATACTACTCTACAAGCACAAATAGTCCCAGCATCGTGATGATTGGTGTAAGATTGAATAGCATCAACTGAAAATATGCTCGTCAAGACACACCTTTGGACACCAAGTTCACTATTATGCAATAAAAGGAAGAACGATAATACTTCCTCCATTCTTTTATATGTTACGTTGGTATATAAAAAAAAATGGAGGTAGTACATTTTGACACTGATGATTGATGCAACATTGAATAGCATGAACCGAATAATACGCTCGTCAAGACACAATCATGGGCACCAAGTTCGCTATTAGGCAATAGATGAAAGGGAAAAAACACACACACACACATTTCTTCAATTCTATGTGGTTTCAACCTACCAATCCCTACACAAGCATTTCATGGTTTGCCAAAACGCAAGCTAACCTCGTCTCCTCCTAAACCCACACCAACTAAAATTAACTAAGAGCAACTCCAGCAAGGACCCTATTCAAGCCCCTACTCTATTATTTAGGGTCTTTGGTCAAAAAATCAACTCCAGCAGGGACCCTACTTGGGCTCTCATTTTGCATGCCCCCTCAAATTCCACCTCCAAGCCCTCATTCCTAGGGTCCTCCAATCCTCCCTCTCATTTGTAGGTCCCACCGTTTTTCTTTCACAAAATAGGGGCTTGAACCACTTATTGCTGGAGTTGAAGTTAAATTTTGAGCCCTTATTTTTACATGTTAGCTTGAAAAATGAAAGTAGGGGCTTAATTTTAAGGTCCATTGCTGGAGTTGCTCTAACCGCAACCCCACTCTACAAAGCACAAACGAGCTGGCTCTCTCCTCTCCCAACCTGCCGACCAACCATGCCTAGTGCGCGCGACGCCGTCGTTGTCTTCCTCGCATCCGCGTTAATCCTGCGTCTCCTCGTGTTCGCCCATGCCACCATCGTGCCCGTCCCGGCGACGCTTGTGGTGCCGGGCGCCGGCGCCGGCCCGGACGACCCGCGGTGCCGTCCGGCGGCGCCGCGTCGCGGCGCGCTGCCCGTGTACCCGAGCGACATGGAGCAGCTGCAGTTCCTGCTCAACGCCAAGTACGTGGAGGCCGAGTGGTTCCTGCACGGCGCGCTGGGCCGCGGCGTGGACTTCCTCGACCGCAACCTCTCCGGCGGAGGGCCCCGGCCCGTGGGCGCCCGGAAGGCCGACCTCGACTTCCGCACCACCGAGATCGCCGCCGAGCTCGGCTACCAGGAGGTCGGCCACATCAGGTACGCGCGCATTAACCAACGAGCTGGCCGTGCCCGTGTCACTGCGAGTGATGGGAATGGCGACGGGCAATAATAATGGCGGCGTGTTGGTGCAGGGCGATCAAGCAGTACGTGGGCGGGTTCCCGCGGCCGGCGATCGACCTCAGCGCCGACCGCTTCGCCATGGTCATGGACGACGCCATGGGCGCGCGCCTCGACCCGCCGTTCGACCCTTACGCCAACAGCGTCAACTTCCTCCTCGCCTCCTACGTGCTCCCGCACGTCACCGCCGCGGCCACCATGGGCATCAGCTCCACGCTCATGGGCTACCTCTCCAAGCGGGTAACAATGGCTGAATACATGGCATTGCGTCGCTTCAACAATCAACAATGGCTGAATCAATCCATGGCCGTCTCTATGATTTGCAGCTGCAGGCGAGCATCCTGGCGGTGGAGGCCGGGCAGGACGCGGTGATCCGGCTGCTGCTGTACCAGCGCGCCGACGAGGTGGTGGCGCCGTACCAGGGCCACACGGTGGCGGACTTCACGCGCCGGATCTCCGACTGGCGCAACCGGCTGTCGGGCTGCGGCGCCAAGGACGAGGGGGTCAAGGTGCTCGACCGGCAGCAGGGCGCCGAGCGGCGCACCATCAGCAACATCCTCGGCGCCGGCGAGGACTCGCTCGGGTTCCAGCGCACGCCGGCCGAGGTGCTCCGCATCCTCTACGGCTCGCGCAACGAGCAGATCCCCGGCGGGTTCCTGCCCAGAGGCGCAAACGGCACCATTGCCAGAGGATTCTTCCAGCTCGCCTAGGCTCTCTGCTCAAACATGCTTCTCACGATTTCGAAACAAAAAAACTGTGTTCCGTTTGACATCGAAGGCATATTTATGCACGAAACCATCAGAACTGCCAGGACAAATCCACGAAACTTATGCATCTTCCAGATCAAACCGATAATGAATCGTACAGCTCACAAATCTTATACACCTTCACATAATTGTTCAAAACAAAACCGGATCATTTAGTCATTTCGGTAGCACAAACCGCGAACACTACATATGCTAGTAGGTGAATAGCATGAAACGAGCAGATCCCCAGCATGGCAGCAGGATTATTCCAGCTCGCGTCAGGCACACCATACTTTCAAAACAAAGTTACGTCTGCATTTCGTTTCACATTGGCCTAAGACAATTTGTTTCACGTTGGCCAATAAGAACGAACAGCAAAATGATTCTAACAGCTCCAGATACTGAGCCAACTGCTCACAGATACACAGATCGAACTGCATAACAGCACAAAACGTAACAGCAGCAGATCCCCAGCATGGCAAAAGGATTATTCCAGCCCGCGTCAGGCACACCATACTTTCAAAACAAAGACAATTCGTTTCACATTGGCCTAAGACAAGACAATTCGTTTCACGTTGGCCAATAAGAACGAACAGCAAAATGATTCTAACAGCTCCAGACACAGAGCCAAATGCTCACAGAAACACAGATCGAACTGTGTAATAGCACAAAGCGTAACAGCAGCATGAGCACTGGTGCCAAATGCACAGAACTACTCGAGGGCAAATCTCAAGCAGAGAAATAGAGCGATCCACAAACAACTCCACAGCAACAGAGCAAGTAAGGATGTTCTTTAAATGGAGCGATCCACAAACAACTCCACAGCAACAGAGCAAGTAAGGATGTTCTTTAAAACGACTTGGGTAACATAAATAGTCGCATAACAGCTAACAGCAAACATCAGTTCACGAATCAACATGCATCAGGCAAAACTTAAAACATGGTTTGGGAAGATAGTTCTATATCCTTGCAGATACTACTACAGCAAAACTCAAGGCACATTCTTTAAGCAGCAGCAGCCTGGGCAGCAGCATCCCGCTTCCTCTGCTCCTCAATGATGCTGAGCTTGATACCCTTGCCCTTGGGCAGGCTCACCCATGGCTTGGTGCCCTTGCCAATGGTGAACACATTACCCAGACGGGTGGCGAACTGGTGGCCCAGGGCGTCCTCAACGTGGATGGTCTCAAAGGTTCCCTTATGCTTCTCCCTGTTCTTGATCACACCAACACGGCCAGTGTTTCTTCCACCAGTCACCATGATGACGTTGCCAACATCAAACTTGATGAAGTCAACAATCTTGTTGGTCTCCAGATCAATCTTGATGGTGTCATTGGCCTTGATGAGAGGGTCAGGGTAGCGGATGGTGCGACCATCATAGGTGTTCAGGTACGGGATGCCCTTCTGGCCAAACTGGACAGACCTAACCTTGCAGAGCTTCCACTGCACATAGAGAAATAGCAATAAGCATTGAACTCAATACTTCATACTGATGTTTTAAAAGCAAACAAGATAACAAAGAGCAATAGCAATCAGTATTGAATATTGCAAACTTATACTAACATATGCTGCTAACTGTGAAGGCAAGTATTACAAAGATATACCAAACACTACAATAAACAGAAGCCTTTCGATGAAAAATTAGATTAATCTGAAAGAGATCATTCAATTATTCAATATACCAATATCATCAGGCATCAAACTATTTAATATATCCTTCTGATAAACGAGAAACACCAGTTGGAAAATGAGAGCTAACCTTGGAATCCTCATCCTTGATTGGGTGAAGACGGAAGCGTCCCTTGGTGTCATACAGAAGCCTGTAGTTCTCATTGGTCTTGGGAATGGAAATCACATCTACCAAAAGTAATTCATGTTAGTGATGAAGGGATGAAGCATATAACAGATAAGCCTCAGGTATTTTTCTATACTAGAAAGTAGCTATCATGACATACCCATGAACCCAGCAGGGTAGGTCTTGTCAGTCCTGACCTTGCCATCAACCAACACGTGGCGCTGCATCAGGATAGAAATGACCTCACGGTATGTCAGGGCATACTTGAGCCTGTTCCTGATGATCAGGATCAGGGGAAGGCACTCCCTGGACTTGTGGGGACCAGAGGATGGCTTGGGGGCCTGTTGATCATAACAGTTTCACGGATTAGACAACCAGCACTATGCAAATCACCATAGATTGAAGTTGCAAAAGCTAACTAGGAAACTTACGAAAGCTCCACCAAGTTTGTCCAACATCCAATGCTTCGGGGCATTGAGCCTCTTCAAATGCTTCTTCAAACCCCTAGCCTGGTTCACAGATAAAAAATTACTATCAGCGTACAGAAACACATTATGTACAAGCAGACGTCCAGTGTCACTGCTACGTGAATCAAGTACATAAAACATATTATATATGTTATAACTTTCAAAGTGACCTCTAGTGACCAAAGACCAACCTTCTACCACGAGGTATCAGCTAAACCAGAACAGGGCGGTTAAATAATCTACATAGATTAGAATCAGCTACAAATGGAAACTAGCTACAGCAACAATTATGTTACAGATTATTGCTAAAAACATTCTACTAAGGTGCGTTACTGCCACTATTATTCTACTCCAAGGGACGGGAACAGCATAAATAACAAAGCCTGGTCTTTACCCAAAACAATATGCACAGAGCTACAGATTTCTCCTGTCGATCTACGCTACAACCTGTTCGAGCGAGAAATTTCGCAAAGCTTACCATAAGAAGACTACCAACACCTGAGTCCAGTCTCGAGTTGACTCCACAGATTTAATCATTCAATCCTACCAGACTAGAATGGCTAACACATGGATCCGAGTTATATCTCATCACGCCATGGCACTAGAGAAACGAGAGCAAGCTGCAGGTATCCACCAACGGGGAACCCTAAATCACATGGGACATACCATCACTCTTTACGCGGAACCCTAGGAACCAAAACACGCCGAAGGAACCCCACCGAAAAGGAAGCGAGCCATCTACAGCCAACTGGCGGCGCCACGCTTCGGCAGAGAAGCGCGCCGCGCAGATCTACCGGAGAAGAACGCGCGCGGAGCGGAAGAGGTAGAGGAGGAGGGGACGGTGGCGCTCACCATGGTTGCGAGCTCGGGCTGGGTCGCCGCGCCTCGCCGCCTGGTGCTGCTGCTGCTTCTCCTTCCGCGCCGCCGCCGCCGAGATGACAAGAGTGGGAGAGCGCAAGGTGGGCACGATATATATACTGGTCGGGGTAGGGTTTTAGTTTGCGCGATTCACCGGTTTGCCCTTCGCACTGGGCTTGCGGGCTTTCTGCGGTAAATGGGCTGGGCTTAGCATACTTTGGAGTTTCCATTTTGTGTTAGGGAATGGAATGAGAACCCACTACTCTCCTAAAGCCCAAAACTGCTCTGTCTGAGTCAGAACGTCCCGGCCATTTTTCTGTTGGCCCACGGCCACGGGAGACTGAAGCATGAAAAATTCGAACTCAAAATTTTAAAAATTTCGATATTTAGAGGGAACAAGTGGGTAGAAACTTGTTGACCATAGAGGAGATCATCATAGTCTCCAGATAGATAAATTATTTTCTTTTGCAAATCCCATATAGATAAAAATTATTGTACTAATGGGTGGGTTGTGGGTGGGGGTGGGGGTGGGGGTGGGGGGGGGGGGGGGGGGGGGGGGGATTCTCCTCTTTACACTTGTTGGGTCATCGCGGAGCCCATATGTCCATGGGCCGTGACTAAACATATGGATTATCAGTGGCAAACAACATTAACAAAGAGCAACTCTGAAAAAAAAAAAGCAGCCCATGACAAAAATATAGACATGAGCTTAGTGAATCCTTAACCCCTTTATCTGATAAGAGTAAAAAGGACCCGCAGAATTCTTATAATGTGATTTTAATCTATTTCAAATTCTACCATACTCTTATGAAGTGACAAGAGAGTGGGATGAAGTGGCAAGAGAGTGGGGATGAAGTGGCAAGAGAGTGGGGATCAAATGAGGATCCAATATTTTATTCCACAAAGGTAGTCTCATGCAAATCGACACTCAAAAGTATGAAGGAATTTGAAACCCCATAATATAATCATACACCAATTTTCTAGCAAATTGTTTTTTACCCGCATCTTAGCAAACAGCGCGCGAAGCGCACCGAGCTCCACTAATAAATAGTACGTGTGAAGTCAGGGGCCAAGTCAGGGTGTAGTAGCTATTGGGGAGCACATGCACCTTCTCAACATATGACTAGACCATCAAACCTAAAAATCATGTCTATGCTCTATATATTGTGTTTATATAGCGCGCACTCAATGATTTTCTCTAGCTTTCGCGCAGTGTAGCCTATAAAATGCAGAGACAAGATGCTAACTAAGGCATGGAGTACCTTCAGCTCGTGTTTCTTTTGTTCAAGTCGAAGTCTAAGGAGATTTTGTCGTATTGCATCTTCAACGGAATTTCTTTAGATGATGTCAACGCCTTCACGAAGGAGAATAGCACCTTAGAGGCATCATCGTATTATCGGAAGAAGGAATTTCTTCAGGGCTCACGCCACACCACACCTTTGTTGCACTTGCAGCAAGCCCCCATACACTCGTAATATATCTTGGTGGTATTGGGTGAATTGTGAGATTCCTCATTGTTTGATTTATCCATTAATGGTGGTTTTGGGTGCAAGGTTTATACCTGTAGCGTTACAAAAGTTCATCTATATTTTAAAGTTTTTATATACCCACCCACAATGTGAATTGTGGATCAATGTTCCGGACTGTATTCAGTCCTTGGCTGCTGGTGATACGCGAATGCGAGTATACAAAAACTATTGTATCTCAAAATAAGGATAGTTCGAATTAAAGAATCATCCTATGATATATACAGAGTAGTTTTTTTGCAACAAGGCATCTTCATAACTGTAACTCGTACGAATCGTTAATTGTGCCTCTGTGGCTTTTCTTTACATGGTGATCAGCTACCTCGTCGCGCCCTTTTTTTTTTCTGCCGCAGGTAGAGGGGTGGGCGTTCGGTCATACCCGATGTTTCGGTCCGGTTTTTCGGTCTTTTAAATTTTTGGTTATCTAGAATTGCTACTCAAAATGACAATAAAAATTTAGGTACTCGACAACTTTAGGTACCAAAATTTCGGTTCGGTCTTCGGTTATACCCAAATTACCCAAATTTAGCACTAATTTTCAGAAAAAAGAAAAAAAATAACTTGATTATACCTAAAATACACTATGCAGTAACAAAAGATACAATGTGACTATTGCATGAGTTTATGTGCTAAATTCTACATTTATTATACTAATTCGGGTTTTTTGAGTAGTTCGGGTACCTATGGATGCTACACAAAAATGAAAAATAAAATTCAGTCATCTAAAGCTACTCCCTCCGTCCCTATTTGTAGTTTGTTCTGGGTTTGAAAGGAGGAAATAGCAGAGAGTTGCAATGACTGCATTACCCCTCCTACCAGCCAAAAAAGATTCGCCGGGCCCGCCCCTGCTCATCGCCTCCTCCTTCGTGCCAGGGCCGCCGCCGCTCCTCGCCTCTGTTGACGGTTCTTACTACCCATTTTTACCGTCAACTTTATGCACCTTTTGGAACCTAATACCATCACTAAGGGTAGACATAGGGCTTATTTCTAACAAATTCCACTAGTCTTGGTGAAATTATGAGTGCAGGTGCAATTCATATAAAAACAGGGGAAAACATGCACTAAACATGGACTTTGCAATCGACGAATTTTCCCGGACTAAAGAATTTAGTCCAAAAGCCCAAAACCACAGAACCAGGCTTCAAGACCAAACAATGCAAGTGGATTGGGCACATACATAGCCAGAGGAAGGAGCCAGAGTAGGATCAGGCCCAGTGGGGCCCAGGCCAGGTCGGCCGACCCCCTCTGGCCAGGTCGGCCGACCTGCCAGGGAGGCCCCCCTGGCCCACTCTTCTCTGGCGGTTCACAACCGACCTCTGGAGGTCGGTTCCCCCTGCATTAAATGCCACCGACCTCAGGAACCGCCTCAAAGTTGCCGACCTTCCAAGGCTATAAATAAAGGGGCACCCCTCCCTCTCTCAAGACGAACACAAGACAACACACATTGACACCAAGAGGAATCCAATCTCTAGCATTAGACTAGTCTCTAGGCTGTAGAGGATTAGAGGGGAGAGTTTGGTAGAGGAGAGGGCTGTCCTCCCTTTGTTAGGACTTAGCCCAATCTTGTATCTTGAGGATACTTGCTAATAATATATTGTTCGACGTTCGTTCGTTGTTCGTTCATCGTTCGTTCGTCGTTCATCTCATATTAAGTAAGTATCAAGGTCCACCCCAATAGAATTATCTTCTTTATTCCTCATGCCTTATGATTGTACTAGTATGATAATCATGTGCTTTCTATGTGGTTATTATCTAGTCATGATTGGTTGCTTCATGCTTGACATGCCTTTATTCATTCGTTTATGTCCTTACACTCGATTCATGCATGAAGTGGTGAGACATGCTCGGGCCCATGACTTGTTAATCCGTAGGGTTAGAGTTATGTGCGATATAAATCGTAGCTTGTTAATCCGCAGGGTTAGAGTTACGCATGTCTCACCCATTGACTTGATGATCCGTAGGGTCAGAGTCATGCATGTTCTAGCACTTGATCTGTTGATCCGTCGGGTCAGGATTAGGTGTACTCTTATTCCCGACTTGATGATCCGAAGGGTCAAAGTCCCGTGGGAATCGAGAGTACTGTTTAGCAATGTGAGCATGGTGCTCAGGTTGATAAACAGCTTTGGGTGTTTGGTTGTCTGCTTGAACAAGAGAAGGTCTAGCAGTGAGGACTTAATTGCCTTATTGTCACGTGACCCTAGGACTGGCATAGGGACTTAATAGCCCTAGTGTCACGTGTCCTGGTAGAGGGTTGCCGGTAGGTGGTGACAGCCCTGCTGTGCTTAATCCTCTTTGTTCTACGGTAGATAGCCTTGATTGCCTGGTAGAAAGAATACCGGTAGGTGGTGACAGCCCTGCTGGTTACCCCCCTTGTTCCATGTTGACATAGAGCTTAGACTTGTATGTGTTGCATGAGTAGGAATATAAGAAGTACATAAGGATCCATCTCGGCTCTCTTCTTAACCCTGCTTAGCCTAGGCTTAGTTCTAGTGTTAGATTGGATTGCTCTGGTTGTGTTGTCACTACTACCCCTTATTATTATCCTTACCCCTGTTTAGACCTTGGTACATTATTAGTTATGTGATTATGAACTTTGCTATCTCGTAAACCACCGCCTTCCCTGTGGAAAATACGATACCCCTTGAATACTCACGGGTGAAGTGCTACAACGGTATTCTCCGTGCGCTTGCGGATTTATCTGTGACCGTAAAAAATACCAACAAGCATTTCTGGCGCCGTTGCCGGGGAAGGCACTGGTTGAAGAGTCACTAGCATTGTTTATAATTATATTTCTTTTAATTACCACTGTCTAGATAGGTCTACTTTTGCTTTGTTTTCTCTTTATGTGAAAACAGGGTAGTGTACCTCTGGCGTTGACCTAACGAGGCAATACACAGAAAATCAAGAAGTAATCTTGAGACGAACAGAACCGCGAGTCACCCATCCTCAAGAATACTCTCCACAGTCAAGCCAGCTACACCCGCACCATCAAGCTCAACACCAATGGGTCAAAAGTTTTCCCACGAATACTCCGCAGCTACAGCCGCACCATCAAACTCAACACCAATGGGTCAAAAGTTTTCCCACGAATACTCCGCTGCCGTTGTTGATCGTGTAGCAATTGGGCCACACGTCAGCACTGGAGACGGAAACTTCAGACTTAGAGCCAGCCAAATCCACATGGTGCAGGCCAATCCATTCGATGGTACGGCCAACGAGGACGCAAACATTCATCTTCATAAATTCCTGAAAGCATGCAAAACCTTGTCCATCAAGGGAGTCAACCAAGATGACATCCGACTCCGTCTATTTCCCTATTCTCTTATGGGGGAAGTAAGACAATGGTTCTATGCCAACCCAAGTGTTGCGACTACTTGGGATGATTGCTCTGAAGCGTTCCTCGAGAAATACTCTCCAAGAGGCAAAGCCTATGCCCTTCATGTACAAACTCCAAACTTTTGGAGAGCACAAGAAGAATCCATTCCTAAAGCATGGGAGAAATTTCAAGATTATTTGACAACATGCCCTGATCATGAAATGGATGATTGGACAATATTGATCAATTTCTACCACGGGTTGACACAACCAGCTCGTGACTATCTTGATTCTCGTGCCGAGGGGAGCATCTTCTCACTTACCGCTGCGGAAGCAACAAAATTAGTTGAGAAGGTAGCTATCGGTGAAGGGTGGAGACCACACCCTCAACAGGAAGAGACGCCTTCCAACATCACCCTAAAAGGGAAGCACAAGGGGAGAAGGCTTCGCACAAGTGCTTTGAAAAGACAGCTACAACCCCAACACGAGAAGTTGTTTGCATCCTCATCTCCGGGATCAAGCACCAAATCGCCAAGCTAAACGCAATGGAGAGAAGTCTTGCTCATTGGACTTAAAACGATGATGCCCTTGCCAAAGGTAAATTGGTAGTTACCTCATATTTGATTTCCATTTCCACATGCATATTTGAATTCCCTCAATTTCATTCATGCAATTCACTTGCATATTTGAATTCTCCCTCGACATGCATTTCCATTGTTTGCATGTTTGAATCTTTCCGACTTTTGTTTGGGATTTTTCAAACCACATTACATTTACAAAAATTTCTTTATTTTTGAAAATGTGTTTGAGGCAATCTTTTTTATGGAGAATGTTTTGAGCAAAATTTTGGAGGAATTTTTGGCACAACTCCCTCTGGCTTTCCAACACATAGCCATCATGAGGTTGTCAACCAAAAATGAACTTCATTTCATTATATTTGTTTCCAGAGTGCTTGGTGCCTTCACTTTTCATTCCACTCAAGCACTCTTTTCCAAAATTCTTACTCTTGCATTTCCCGAGAATTTTCATTGTTTGCCCCAAGTTCAAGAACAAGATCTCCTTGAAAAAAAAAATCTGAGAGAATAAATTTGGTAAAATTTAACTTGAGCCAACCTTTTGGAAAATGCTTTGAGCAAAAGTTTTGATAGAATTTTGGCACAGCCCCCTTGACTTTAAAGCATATAGCCATTGTGGGGCTGTTGACCAAGTTGAACTTCATTTCTTTTTATTTGGATGCAAGGGTGTTTGGATTCTTCAAATTCATCCCTTTCGTACTCAAGCACCCTTAAAACAAAATTCTTGCTCTCGCATTTCCCCAATTTTCCATGATGTTTTGTCTCAAGTTTAAGAAAAAGATTTTCTCTTTTCTTTGGTTCTCTTATTTGCATAGTTGGAGTCTTTCAAAAATAAACTTCTTCGATCTTCAGTCGTCTCCAACTCTTCTTTTTCTTTTTTTTCGAAAATCATTCTCAAAGAGAGATAATTTTGAGACAAACC
The DNA here is from genome assembly GCA_007726485.1 of Eragrostis curvula. Taxonomy (NCBI): domain Eukaryota; kingdom Viridiplantae; phylum Streptophyta; class Magnoliopsida; order Poales; family Poaceae; genus Eragrostis; species Eragrostis curvula. The sequence goes on along the minus strand of CM017445.1, from coordinate 10,780,606 downwards.
CTTTTGGCTTTTCGTCTCGAAGTTAAGAAAAAGATTTTCCTTTCTCTTCTTTTCTATTTGTTCAGATAATTGAGTTGCGATAAAAAAGACATCCTTGCAAAGGCAACCGACGGGAAATCCATTTGGTTTTCACTAACGTAACCCGTGCTCGAGTTCGCTTTTGTGTTCTTGCTCTTATGTGCAGCCAGGATAAAGGCCAAAAATCAGCTCATCAACACGTTGAAGAAGGCGACAAGTTCAAACACAAGTCACCCCCGACGTGACACATACTCGTCCCCCTCCATTAAGCTCATGCCTAATGTGAGAAGATTGGCATGAAGAGCCTCACGAAGATCCCATGGAGGAGGACCATGATGAAAACAACACGTCAAGACTCCTCTTCGACACCAACCTTGTCTTGGTGTGCGAAAAGAAGGTACAAGCCTACAACTTCAATTCAAAATCTCTGCACAACGAAGGTATGACCACATTCTTTGCTAATAATTGGAAGCCCAAGGGTGATATGGTTTTTGTTCGTGTGGATGAGTATGGCTCCCACCTACTTACCACATGATTTCCCATGCATCCTTGTAGTAGTTAGGCAATGGTACTACCCTTCGGTTCTTCCATAGGGAGTATCACCCTTCATGCACACATCCTTGCTTTCTACTAGGCTTTCATAAGCATTGCTTGTCAGACTTTGAGCCTACAACTCCTGATCTTCACAAGCATGCTCTTTGGCAATGAATCATATCCCTTCTTGTGCTTGATGCGTGGTTGGCTTGCCATGACTTGTGTTCCTCAAAGCAATCATAGACATATCGTATGAGGAATGAGCTTAGAATCCTCTTGCCAAGGTCAACAATATCAAAATCCCTCCTATGCAATGCATGAATGGTTAGAACTTTCCAAGCAATTTGGACTTCTTGAGTGCACCTCGTTGTTTTCTCATATCATTCATGGAGTTGGGGCTTACATTGTTTCGAGTTTTCATATCACTAAGCCCCAAGTTGCTTTTAATCAACGAGGATTATCTTGCCCATGGTCACACTCAATCTTGGTTGCCCATGGTCACACTCAATCTTGGTCCACATGACTTGCTTGTGCCTTTCTTCCTCGGCTGTACAAATGAGGTCCGGTCATCTAACCCGGGACCTTGTTTGTATGTGCTCCGAGAGCTAACCATGCCTCTCCAAGTTTGATGAAGATTGCTTGCAGGAGTAGTGTTTCTGGCAGGATTCTCAAGAGCTGAATAAGAATTGCAGCCATGCGAGTGCCACCACCGTTGTGACACTTAGTGGCAGCAAAATATGGAAGACAAGATCGCCACTTCACAGCCACGCTGCTCAAAAACCCAAAATGACTATATGGCCTACTACCACAACCACATGAGGCGCAATCCCAAATCATGGGCCGAGAGCAAAGAACAAGTGTGGGGGGAGGCTCCCCCCCACAAAGGTAACTTGTATCGCAACTTGTATCCTTTTTCTTCCACCTTGAAAATGTCAAAATAAAATAAAAATTATAAAATTAAAATCAAAATAACACTTGAAAAATAAATAAATAAATAAATAAGTAAGCTAGGTGCTTCTTCTCTCTTTTCTTTCATAAGGCACCTAGAGTTTAATTCAATAAATCTAGGCTCCCCGGTCTTTAACCCCGATAGAGTCCTCTTTGTCTTCGCTTTGTTTTTGTTTGTTTTGAATAAATAAAGCAGGTACAAGAACAAGTGTGGGGGGAGATCTCTTGAGTTCTTCATCACGCACACATTCGAGATCTCCCCCACCAACATGATGCACAACCACGCACTGATCGACATGTAAAACAGTGGAGCCCTCGGGACAAGAAAACAAAGTTAGGTCGAACCTTTGGGTCAATCAAATATCTCATGGCCCTCTTGATCTCCACTTCATCCAAGGCGACGGTTTGCGCATCCTCTCTACTCCATCTCCCCAATTCATGAGTTAAAATAATCTTTTGAGTCAATCACTAAAATTTAACTCAAGAATAAAATGAACTTTGTTGTTCCCTCAACATACATGCTTCTAGTTGGTTGGCCTGCATACTCTTTATTCCTCGCATCATACACCTGTTGCTTGTGAACACCAATCTCATAGGAACCCTTGTTTATCTAAATTGTTGGTGAATGTGATATGGTTGGATGAGATGAATCATGCTTCTTCTGCATAGAGTGCTTGGGAATTTATCTTGCAAAAATTTAAAATCTATAGCTCTATGCTCCTCGATGATCTTATATTCCTACCAAAGCCATATGTTGACTACATTGGAAAACCTACACACATATGCTGCTTGTCATTACATTGAGCTTTATCAAAATTGTGTGACCCTAGTGAGAAACTTGTCATACTCTCTTGATCAAGATCACGTACACTCCACCTCACATGCTGAACTTCTACACTGGAAGTTAAGCAATACCACCATCCATCCACCAAAATAAGTACTCCACAAAAGCATTGTTACCTTTCTCTCTCTCTAATTATCATTGGAGACATGGCTATGCAAAAGAAAGAATAATCCCTGCTCATACAAAAGTAGAGCATGATGAAAAAAAGAGAAGGGATAATGTTGAAAAAAAAAAAGAGAAAGAAAGAATCATAGCCATGTCCTCCTCAAACATTCAAAAAGAGAAAGAGAGAAGGAACGCAAAAAAGGAGTACAATTTCCACCACACCACCCTCATACACACTTGCACATCTTGATCAAGGTTGTATGACTTGCATTCTCCATGGATCCACCCTTTTGGTTCGGCAAAATATGTGATACAAGTATGCCTCTCTTTCATTCTCTACCAAGCTCCACATAAAGCCTTTTGTAGAAGTAGGATGAAAAGAGGCAAATCCAATGCCTTGGTGAGGAACCATACACATTGAGCGATTTGAGAGTGATCATTTGAGGAGTATGAGCTATGTTTTTACTTTGAAAATCTATCAAAAACCCAAGTTACTCAGCAGAGGGAGTTATGATGATTTGAATCAAGACCGTTCCATTCCTCAACCGCCCAAGATGACATGGTAGACACGTCAAAAGTTCACGGGAATAGGTATGGCTTGGAATAACTTGTATGCTAGCATCATACCAATGGGAGTCGTGTTCCACCTTAGTCCTTCAAACTTTACTCGAGGACGAGCAAAGGCTAAGTGTGGGGGATCTTGTTGACGGTCCTTACGACCCATTTTTACCGTCAACTTTATGCACCTTTTGGAACCTAACACCATCACCAAGGGTAGACATAGGGCTTATTTCTAACAAATTCCACTAGTCTTGGTGAAATTATGAGTGCAGGTGCAATTCATATAAAAACAGGGGAAAACATGCACTAAACATGGACTTTGCAATCGACGGATTTTCCCGGACTAAAGAATTTAGTCCAAAAGCCCAAAACCACAGAACCAGGCTTTAAGACCAAACAATGCAAGTGGATTGGGCACATACATAGCCAGAGGAAGGAGCCAGAGTAGGATCAGGCCCAGTGGGGCCCAGGCCAGGTCGGCCGACCCCCTCTGGCCAGGTCGGCCGACCTGCCAGGGAGGCCCCCCTGGCCCACTCTTCTCTGGCGGTTCACAACCGACCTCTGGAGGTCGGTTCCCCCTGCATTAAATGCCACCGACCTCAGGAACCGCCTCAAAGTTGCCGACCTTCCAAGGCTATAAATAAAGGGGCACCCCTCCCTCTCTCAAGACGAACACAAGACAACACACATTGACACCAAGAGGAATCCAATCTCTAGCATTAGACTAGTCTCTAGGCTGTAGAGGATTAGAGGGGAGAGTTTGGTAGAGGAGAGGGCTGTCCTCCCTTTGTTAGGACTTAGCCCAATCTTATATCTTGAGGATACTTGCTAATAATATATTGTTCGACGTTCGTTCGTTGTTCGTTCATCGTTCGTTCGTCGTTCATCTCATATTAAGTAAGTATCAAGGTCCACCCCAATAGAATTATCTTCTTTATTCCTCATGCCTTATGATTGTACTAGTATGATGATCATGTGCTTTCTATGTGGTTATTATCTAGTCATGATTGGTTGCTTCATGCTTGACATGCCTTTATTCATTCGTTTATGTCCTTACACTCGATTCATGCATGAAGTGGTGAGACATGCTCGGGCCTATGACTTGTTAATCCGTAGGGTTAGAGTTATGTGCGATATAAATCGTAGCTTGTTAATCCGCAGGGTTAGAGTTACGCATGTCTCACCCATTGACTTGATGATCCGTAGGGTCAGAGTCGTGCATGTTCTAGCACTTGATCTGTTGATCCGTCGGGTCAGGATTAGGTGTACTCTTATTCCCGACTTGATGATCCGAAGGGTCAAAGTCCCGTGGGAATCGAGAGTACTGTTTAGCAATGTGAGCATGGTGCTTAGGTTGATAAACAGATTTGGGTGTTTGGTTGTCTGCTTGAACAAGAGAAGGTCTGGCAGTGAGGACTTAATTGCCTTATTGTCACGTGACCCTAGGACTGGCATAGGGACTTAATGGCCCTAGTGTCACGTGTCCTGGTAGAGGGTTGCCGGTAGGTGGTGACAGCCCTGCTGTGCTTAATCCTCTTTGTTCTACGGTAGATAGCCTTGATTGCCTGGTAGAAGGAATACCGGTAGGTGGTGACAGCCCTGCTGGTTACCCCCCTTGTTCCAGGTTGACATAGAGCTTGGACTTGTATGTGTTGCATGAGCAGGAATATAAGAAGTACATAAGGATCCATCTCGGCTCTCTTCTTAACCCTGCTTAGCCTAGGCTTAGTTCTAGTGTTAGATTGGATTGCTCTGGTTGTGTTGTCACTACTACCCCTTATTATTATCCTTACCCCTGTTTAGACCTTGGTACATTATTAGTTATGTGATTATGAACTTTGCTATCTCGTAAACCACCGCCTTCCCTGTGGAAAATACGATACCCCTTGAATACTCACGGGTGAAGTGCTACAACGGTATTCTCCGTGCGCTTGCGGATTTATCTGTGACCGTAAGAAATACCAACAGCCTCCTCCATGGCGGTGAGCCCGATGCTCCTCCGTGACTCCCCCTGCTGCCACTTCCCTCCTCCATTGGCAGCCGGGTCATCGCCCCTCCGCGACTCCGCCATGCCGCCGGGCACGCCGCCTCTGGACAGCTCCATGAATCCAGAGTCTGGGGCCCCGCCGCCCCTTCCGCCTCCATGCGAGTTGCGGAGCGGGAGCCGGGTCCGCGGAGAGCGGCGGGATGGGCCGGGCGCGGAGCCTGACGGACGACGACCTGGAGGAGCTCAAGGGGTGCGTGGATCTGGGCATCGGCTTCCGCTTCACGAGATCCCCGAGCACCAGCAGCTCCCGCTCGGCTTCACGAGATCCTGGACGAGCACCAGCAGCCGGGCAAGGCGGAGGAGGCGACGGCGAGCTAGATTCGGAGCGGGAGCGGAGCGCCGGCGATTCGGAGCGGGAGCGGGAGGCGACGCGATGGGATGGCGGCGGCGCTGTTGCTGCGATGCGGCGCGGTCGCGAGATGAGGGAGGGAGGCGGATGCGGTCACGGGCACGGGCACGTGGGTGGGTCCGCGGGGATGGGCTGCGCAGCTGGTCGTTGGATTGGACGTGTGGGACCCACAGATGGCTAGAACGCACTATATTTAGGGAAAAACTGATATGGCTAGAAGGCCCTATATTTAGGGACGGATGGAGTAGTATCCAAACAATTATCCGAAAACCGAAATTTCGATCTTTACTGTCTCGGTCTCGGTTTTTCGGTTTCGGTGTTTGGTATTGGTTTTTGTGCCCACCCCTGCGGCAGGTACGTTCCACCCTGAAAAAGTAGCCGAAACGCCACATTCTGATAGGAGAGAGGTCATTCCAGGGATGGCAATTTCACCCATGGGTGTGGGCACCCGATGGGTGTGGTCATGGGTGTGATTTTTCACGCATGGGTCTCACCCGCATCCGACCCGCGAAAAATGGGCGTGGGTGTGGGCTTCATTTACCACCCATGGGTGACCTGATGGGCACCCGAAATCAGCCTAAGTTTACATTTTTCTTTAGACAACTCAATGTTTGTCACCAATTTGTAGATAGCATTATGTCTAAAAGAGCATTGCTCACTTTGTTTTTAAGATCGGTTGTGTACACAAGTGAACATATATTAATTGAACATGAACCAAGATAAAAAAAGAATTAAAAGTGAATTTTTATTTCTCAAATATAGTTGGTAGTCTAAGTAATCGCAAACCCGATGGTCACCCGAGACCCACCCGAAACCCAATAAGTGTGGGCGTGGGTGATAAATTTCACCCATGAGTGTAGGTATGGGTGTCATTTTTCACCTGAACACTTTTTTTTAATGGGTGGATTTTTGTTCCACCCGACCCGAACCCGACCCATTGCCATCCCTACGTCATTTCATTCAGATTGTTACACGAGGCAGAGGCGTCCTCAACCTCGTCACCTCTCCTCCAGAAGCTCCCTCCTCCAATGTGGGCTCAGTCACCTGTCCAACGAGGCACCACCAGCGCAGTTGTTTAAGAGCTCCTGGGACACGTGCCGCCTCCAGGCGAGGCTACGGCACCTGCCGCGCCCACACGTGTCCTCGCCCGAGCGAAGCTCGCACGTATTTAGAAGACCTCTTCTTCCTCAGTCCTCCGAACACCACCGCGCTCGCGAAGTTCACGGGACCACGCACGCCGCGATCCGATCGATCGATCGATCGAAGCCAGCATCAGCAGGAGCAGCCATGGCAGCCGCAACGCAAGAAGGCCTCACCCACCGCGTCGCCGCCAGCCGGGACGACGACGGCGTGAGCGCGACCCAGGTCAGCGGCAGCCGGGACGCCACCAGGAAGACGACGGGCGGGTCCAACCGGGGCCTCCGCTCGCTCGTGATCGCGGTGTCCCTCTCCGCGGCGCTCACCGCTCTGTCCTTCTTCCTCGCCGGTCGGTCAGCGGCGGAATCGAAGGCGTCGGCGCCGACGGTGGCGATGGTGCGCGCCGGGTCGGTGGCGGCGGAGGCGGTGATGGCGCTGGCGGCGTGGATGACGTGGGCGGAGGGCGGCCTCCACGCGCGCCCGGGCGCCACGCTGGCGCCGTTCGCCGCGCAGCTCGGCGCGTCCCTGGCTTGGGCGCCGCTGGTGCTGGGCGGCGGCGCGGCACGGGCGGGGCTGGCCTGCTGCGCGGCCATGTGCGTCGCCGCCGTGGCGTGCGCGCGCGGGTTTGGCGGCGTCAACCCCGTCGCCGGCGACCTCGCCAAGCCCGGCGTCGCCTGGGCCGTGCTCCTCGCCGTCGTCAACTACAAGATGCTCTGAACGCCACCCACGAGCTGAATGAAAATCCGCGGCCGAGCTGGTCTCTTCTCAAGTCTGCGTCATCCAACTCTCCCCCTCTTGAGTGCACAGTATTTTTCTTGCATGTCAGACACTTTTGTACTCTAGTATTACGCTTCTACTACTACTTACTACCACATACTATGTACGTACGTGTGATTAAGATATATGGAGGTGTTGTCTGTTAGTCCTTGTACTCCCGTAATCACCATTCAGGTTGACACGTATAGTTCGAGTATCGTTGACCAATGCAGCCAGTTTTTTTTTTTTTTTACTCTACCAGTAGCAGAACAACTCCTCTGCTCTTGCTTTCTGAAACTTTCGTGCCTCGACGACGATCGCTGTTCATCTCGAAATTTTCGATCAGCACAAGGCCCTCCACAGTGTACTGTAGAGTGTAGAGGCGCTCTGCTTCGTACGAATTTCGCGCAAACTCAAAAAGCGGAGTGAATATAAATGGTTGACGCAGAGCACCGCATATGTCCACGAACCCACACACCACAAGGCTCGCACACAGGGAGTCTCAACTCCACATGCCACGTTACTGGTAACTTGTTCGCACGACATCTAGCATGTTCAACTAGTATAGAAGATAAAGAGTTTAAACAAGTTACTCTGCCAATTCTCAATGTTCCTCTCGAGAGAACTTCGGAAAGGTGCCCATGACCAGGTCAAATCATAGTTCAGCCACACAATTCTTAGTAGCAAAAGACAGCAGGTCATGTGTCGTCCCATATTTTCCTCCCGCCTACACAAAGCTGAAGCCTGTGAAAAATGCAGAGTCACAATAAGTTATTCATGGCGAAAACAATGTCTAATTACTTGACAAAAAGGAACCAAGAAAACTGGAAGAGTTCAGTCAATTGGAAAGTTCACTTCAGTTCTTGGTCTGATTATATCAAATGTATCGATATGATATGTGAAGGCACGAACTTATTAGCATGAAGCTGATTAAAAATTTCCAATATTTAACTATGTGCTAAGTAGTTTTTCTAAACTTGATATCTAAGTATTCCCACATATCAGTAAAAAGAATGCATCTGCCTAGGCAGTGAACCAATGTTTTCTAATTAAATCAGAGCTTGAAGATTCAAAACAACAATTATCGGTTTCTATTCATCTTAAAGGTAAAGCAGTGGCCAAATAGGGCAAAATAAACCAGACATGGTGTTTCAGAATGCAGGACAAGAATAAAGATGAAAATTAAACAAACAATTTAACGTATCAGACTACATGTTGCCAACTTGTGATAACAAAAATGTCATAGGTGACTAGTATAAATCAAAGATATACTGACAGTACAAGGAATATATAGAAAACAAATTACAACAAACAAGAAAACCTATGCACAAATCCCAAAGTAACAAAGAGAAGATTCAAGAAAAAAGGTAATGTGTAAAGGGCACCATTGCATTTTTTTATATAGTACTCTGTTCTAAAATTGGTGAAGCTCAGACAGAAAACAAGAAGGAAAAAAAAAAACTGCACTCTCTGTCTAAAACGTCAAAGAATATTAGAACAAACGGAGTAACGACGAATTATACAAAACTCAAGGGAGTGCCTGAATACAAAATAAAAAATATATGGAGAGAAGCATTATTCACTGGCTAAGTGGCTAAAATGCTTGCAATTGACTTGAATGAAAAAACAGGTAACTATTAAAGCAGAAAATTGTGCTACTGTTCAGAACTAATCAGAGAGCTTTACACATTTTCATTAACTATTTCAAATTAATGTAGAAATTGGTGCAACCTATGAGAATAATTGAAAAAAAGTAGAATACTGAAATCATGTGACCGGTTATCATGTTGTTCATGCACTGCAAATTCAATTTAAATGACTGATAGGACCTGCAGACGTAACAGGTTAAATGTGTCCCTGTTCCTACCAAATGCAGCGCAGGGTTTCAGTTTAGATCAATTTATATTCCTACCAACCATGATTTCTATGAACATAGTAGTTTCTACATTACTTGCTGTCTTTCATGCTTTTGAAGGTGAAAACAAACTTTAGATATATTGAAAGAATGCGTAGTTTTGTTAGATAGCTTACATATGTTAAATGAACACAGGAGCTTTAAAATTTGAAGGACTCTCCTATCAACCACTCCACATTTAACCTCCACCACCTTGAGGTGTTCTGATATTGCATTTGATCTCTGTTCGGAGCCGTAAATTCCTTTCATTTCCATCTCATGCTTGGGTCCCTGTAGTACACAAAAACATTTAGCCAAGTGAAAGATATATCACAACTTTAAAAGGCAGCAACTGTCCAGTAATATATACCTTTGAGAAAAGTTGTAGGGTGAGCTTCTCTAGAACTGGTGAGTGTTTGAGAATGCAAGATAATGCATGCAAGTTGAAAGCCACACAGAAATGGTCCCTGAGTAGTAGAGTGTTCAGATTGCTAAATATAGGGCATAGTTGGAGTTGCAGGTCCATTTTGAAAATAAACTGGACAAATGTAAACCAAAAAAATATCAATTGGTGCTCAACATGCAGTGAGTTAATTAATGTAATAATTCCAAGTGGTAACTATGAGTGCAACAAAACGCTATCTAAGTGTAACTATAAACATTGCATATTGATGTAAGTATTGAAACGTAAATAATGAGATGGTTCTAAAGGAGTAGAGACTACACCATGTCACACTTTTGACAACACAGTCAACTGTCGGGAAAAGGCAATTTAACCAGACAACAAATTTCTTTATATTTACCATTAGTTTATCAGACAAGGATTTACAACCTTTCTCGACACTTGACTGTTGGCAAAAGTAGGACATGGTGTAGTGAGAAGATGAGCATACCGTTTTGGATTCAGCTATCAATGCCAACTTCTTGGCTTTTGATAAACCTTCCAGAAGAACACAGCTGCTGTTGCCATGCATAAAACCATGACAAACGTTACAAACACCTGAGTAAACACAATGACCACAACTATCCACATTGTCATGGATGATTCTGACAGATGCGTCTACTAACAGTGGCATGCTCTCAAGCACTGGGGTGTTATCCCAATTGCCATCTAATTGCAGCGAAACCAGGGAAGGGGCATAAATATGAGTGCGGAAACTTTCAGCAATAAACAATCAATGATGGTGAGGCGTTTCAGGGATTCAGATGAGATTCTCATGGCACTCGACAGGTTGCACTTTTTGATATCTAGCTGCTCTAGTGCCGGACAGCTTGAGAAGTTCAGGGAATTTCCCTTCACTTGTATACCAGAAAGCAATAGCTTCATCAAGTGCCGGGAGACAATAGGCAGGTCATGTAGACGAAAGAATGAGCCACGCGAACCATCTATCAACTGGAGCTCTCGAGCCTGGCACCTTATAGCATGCCGGAACCAGAGGTTCACACGGAGAACGTCGCTGTCAGAAAATTGTTCAGCCATGTCATTAAACCAGAGCACGCAGGTTTGGATACGGGCACCTCCGCGGAGGAGCAGTAGGTGGTCCACGAACTTCCTCAGCCTATATATGTTTTCGCGCCCATCGTCGATGATGCGCAGGACCGTCGTGGAGGCCCAAAGGTCGCGCCAGCGCCGGGCAAGCACGGACGTCCGCACGGCGTCCCGCGGCGGCAGGTAGCCGAGGATGTGCCGAAGGACGCCGTCAGGTAGGGCGTTGATGCCGTTCCCGTTGCTCGCCATTTCCATGGATGCCTTATTTTCCTTGGTTCTCCTCCGCCAGCTAGGCATTTCGCCGAACAGCCCGTGGACGGCGAAGCTTCGAGAAAAGAAAATGTTAGAAAGTTCACGGGTTGAGGTAATGGGAAAAAGCGATATGTTAGCGCCGCCCGTCGCCGGGTGAACAAGTCAACTAGCCGCCGGCAGCCTGGCTGGGGACGAAGCAGTGGCAGCGGTGCCGGAGGGACCGGAGCAGAGGCGCTAGGCACAGTGCTCCTGTTTCCAACATTGCTCGTTCGGCAGGCTGTGACTGCGGCTGTTTGCTTTAGTTGCTGCTGGTAAAAATAGAAGAGAACACTATAGCAAATGTTGAAAAAATAACTGCGAATACTATAGCGACTGCTGCAGCTGAACAGACAAAGATAGATGTTTGGTAGTTCCAAAAATTCTTGGTTTGCTTGGCAAGCTAGCGGCTTGCCAAGCAATTCCTTTTTTTTTTATTTGCATCTCGTTTAGGTGTTACTATATCTCTACCACTACAACCTACATATTGAATTCATGTCAAATTCGGTGTCATTTGCCAATTCAACTTGAGTTCGATACAAAACATGAGTTAGCAGAGTTGTTTTTGTTTTCTACATCAAAAACATATCCTATATGTGTATAAGAGAAGAGAAGAGATCATAAGATCTAGGAAACATAGTCTAAAAGCCAAGAAGAGCTCGCGAGACGTTGGAGTGAAACATACCTAGTTTACTCCCTGTGGCTCGTCCACCACGCTTGCACGCTGCAAATCTTGGCCCGTGGTCCTGTACGCCAAGAACCGCAACCGCTCGCTGTCGCGCTGCCTCGGGCAAAGCTGTCGGGAGCTCGCCGTCACCTTGTTCCTCTTGTGATCTGCTTGTGACTCCGGCCGCATGTACGCTCGGCGAAGCGGGCCACGTCGTCGCCGCTCAGCTAGCCTTAGGACGCAGCTGCTCACCGTTGCACGGCTGCGCCGCCGCTCATCGTCACTCGGGCGCGCCGCCCCTCTATTTTCCGGGAGATGGGGGGGGGGGGGGGGGGGGCAGGATGGGACTAGGTTTCGGTGCGGCTTTATTTTGTTCCGCGCTTGGAATTAAGAACCGTCCATCTTCAATGAACGACTAAGCGCTAGTGGGCCTGTCGGATGGAGGTGGGCTACTGGCCATGCGGCGCATTCGCACATTTTAGTGGGCCTCACGGAGGCAAGTGGACCTGGTGGGGGAAACAACAACAAGATTTTTTATAGAGCCTTGTTACCAGCACTTGGAGCACTCACTTTATGATTGGTACGCGTGTATTACATCCAACGACCGAAAACCTTTCTTCCAGCTCCTTTCGGCAAGTCGCCCACCCACTGCTCCATGCGTCCTCCACCCCATACAGCGCCCTCGAAAATTTTTAAAATGAAGATAAATGTGCATTTGGCAAAATATTTTTTTGCTCTTCATTTTAACTTTTTTGAAAATAATATCTTAGTAGTGACCGATGCCTTGGGCCCTTGATTCAAGCGTCTTCAGTTGAATGCCAAAAACTTAACAAAAGAATGAAATGTGTATTTGTGAGTGGTGGTGTGAGTGTGTGCGTTCCGAGGTCCGTAGATAATGTACCCCCGCGAGTGTTCGAACCACGCTTTTGTATGTGTGTGTGGGTGGGTTGGGGGGGGGGGGGGGGGGGGGGATGGAGGGTGCGTGCGTTCAGGAAGGTCCGTAGAAAACGGATTTGCTATACCAATCAGAGGGCTAAGACCCCATATCAATAGAATATTGCAATTTGAAGCCAGTCTGAAGGAATTGTCTTTTTTTATTCTTTTCACATCACGCTTGCGTGTTATTAATATCTCTACTACTAGAGCCCTCTATCGATTGAATTTATGTCAAATTCGGTGTCAACTTGCCCATTCAACTTGAGTTCGTTACAAAACATGAGTTGGCTGAGTTATTTTCGTTTGGACATTCTAGATCAGAAACATATTCGAAGAGATCACGAAATCTGGGAACACATAGCCTATAATAGCATCTCCAGCAATGGACCTCAAAACAAGACCCCTACTTTTATTTTTCAAGCTAACATGTAAAAATAAGGGCTTAAAATCTAGCTTCAACTCCAGCAATAAAATAATTCAAGTCCCTATTTTGTGAAAGAAAAACAGTGGGACCCACAAATGAGAGGGAGGATTGGAGGACCCTAGGAATAAGGGTTTGGAGATGGAATTTGAGAGAGCATGCAAAATGAGGTCCCAAGTAGGGCCCTGCTGGAGTTCATATTTTAACTCAAAACCTTAAATAATAGAGTAGGGACTCAAATAAGGTCTTTGTTGAAGATGCTCTAAGGCGAGAAGAACAAAAATGTTACCTGGTCCGCCTCCCATGGCTTGTCCGCCGCGCTTGCACGTTGGAGACCTCGACGTGTGGTCTCGTATGCTGGGAACCACGAGCGCTCGCTGTCATGCTGCCTCGGGTAAAGCTATCAGGATCTTGTTGTCGCCGCCGCCTCACACTATTGTGATCTGGCGCGCGTGTGACCTCAGCGGGTTAAGGCACCGCACGCAAGCCATCGCCGATATGGCGCCGCTCCGACCGCATGCGCGCTCCGGCGAAGGGGCCCACGACATTGCTGCTGAGCCTTAGAGTGCAACTGTTTGCCGTTGCACGACTGTGCCACTCATTGTCACTCGGCCGCGCGCCGCCGCTTTGTTTCTCGCGGGGAAGAAATGAGGATGTGGCGCGGATTTTGTTCCACACTCGGGGTTTGAGAACCGTCCGTATTCGATGAACGACTGAGCTCTAGCGAGTCTTAGGATGGAAGGGGGCCGCTGGCCATTCGACGCGTGCGTGAATTTTAGCGGGCCTGATAGAGGAAACGAAGTGGACGGACCGAGAGCGGAGGAAATGACCAGATTTCCTATAAAGCACTTGGGTGCTAGGAGCACGGCAGCACCTGCTGCACTCACTTTTATGGTTCATGCGCGAGTTGCATCCAACGATCTAGAGCCTTTCTTCCACGTTTCAACCTTCTTTCGGCCTCGTCGTCTTCGTCCCTCGCCAATCTGTGTTGCTGAAAGTTATACAATCGTACCAGGTGTGTGTGGAGGTGGTGTCACCGGTGTGAGTCAGTGCGTTCGTTCTCGGGTCCGTAGAGAATGCAACCTGCCAGTGTTCGAACCACACTTGTGTGTGTGACGGTGTGTGTGTGTTTGGTGGTGTGTGTGCGTGCGTTCTGTGGTGCATTGAGAATGCTGCCCGCGAGTGTAGTACACTACAACGATCGCTGTAGTATAGTAGCTCGATAAAATTAATGTACTATCATTAGCACGCAATGGACGCGAGGCAAGCCGGGGCATCCATCTCGATCGTACCCAACAACGTTTCTGCACGCGCGTCGCAGGCAACGCCATCGGCCATCTTCTCGACCCGGTGCGTCGCCACGTCGTGCGCGTACGCCCCGGGCAGTTACTGTCTTGTCCGTCCGACGGTGAAGACGACGACGCCGCTCTTCTCGCAGACCCACCGTAGCCTGACGGCGTCCCACGAGCGCACCTTCATCTGCGGCGGCAGGCTCCCATCTGCCGGCGGACATGTACGTCGTTCCCGACGGCGGCGCGGAGGAAGTTCGTACGGAGGACGATGGTACGGAAGGGCAGCTCTGTTCCGAGGAGGTGCGGCGGTCGACGTGGAACCCTGCTTCCATGAAGCACAGCTCCTCCTGCTGCTGCTTGTTACCATCTTGTTCAGTAGCCGTCCGGCGGCATGGCGACCTCTCTGGGCTCGCACGGCGCTCTGGCCAAGCTCGATCTTGGGCCTCCTCTGCAGTGCACCACGGAGCTCCACCGGTCGCACTACACCACAGCACGGAATTACCGATCGGTGGCGGACGAGTACGCGCGGAGGACGGTGACGCCGCGGCGGTTGTAGACGACGAGCACGCGGAAGAAGAATGCGGTGGCATGTGGCCGTTCGTGGTCGCTGGTGGGACCGCGCTTCCGCTTCCGGGGGGCGGTCACGCCGGCGTCCTCCTGGTGGAATGGAAGACGCCAACGACGGCACAGCTGCGCGTCAGCTGGAAGGGCAGGGCTCGGGACAACACGGCGGCCTCCTTGGCGATGACGCGGCTCCAGCACCGGCACGTGGCGGCGCAGCGCATGATGTCTGCCGCGTCAGAGAGCCGGGCGAAGACAGCCGCGAGGGCGTCGTCGTCGTTAGGTAGGGGAGAGCCGTCGTTGCTGGTGACGTCGACGTGCAAGATGATCTGGCCGCGCTTGTGACAGAGCCAGCCGCCCGCGGTGGCGCACAGCATCGTCGCTCCCGGACGGGTCGACGGGTCAGGACAAGTTGTTGACCAATTCTGCCAGTATTTTTACTCTCGCAGTACCAAAACAGCTGATCCGCTCCGTGCCTCGACGACGATCGCTGTTTTTCTCAATTTTTTCGGTCAGCACAAGGCGCTCTGCTTGGTACGTATTTCGTGCAAACTCAAACAGCGGAGTGGATATAAATGGTTGACGCATCATGTCTTCAACACCGCAGTAGTCGAGAAACAAGCAAATGGCATGCATGGAAGCAGAGCATCGCATGTCCATGATTCCACATACCAAAGTTCACAAACAGGGAGCCTGAACCTGCCATAAGGTGCATTGCCACATTACTGGTAAATTAATTGGTCGCACGACATTTAGCATGTTCAACTTAGAAGATAAAAAAGTGAAACAAGTCACTCTGCCAATTCTCAATGTTCCTCTGGAGAGAACTTCGGAAAGGCACCCACGACCTGGTCAAATCATAGTTCAGCCATACAATTCTTAGTAGCAAAAGACAGCAGGTCATCTGGCATCCCATAGTTTCCTGCCTTGCCTACTCAAAGCTGAAGCCTGTGAAAAAGGCACAATAAGTTATTCGTGAGAAAAATAATGCCTAGTTACTTGACAAAAGAAAACTAAAAAACCGGAAGACTTCAGTCAATGGGAAAGTTAACTTCAGTTGACCTGCATTCATTTGGGTATGATTATATCAATGTTTTTTTTTTGGGAATATAACAATGTGAAGACATGAAGTTCTTAGCATGAAGCTGATTAAAATGTTCCAATATTTAGTTATGTGATAAGTAGTTTTCTAACTGTGATATCAAAGCATTCTCATATATCAGTAACAAGAATGCATCTGTCTAGGCAGCAAATCTATGTTTTCTCATTAAATCTGAGTTTAAAGATTCGAAACAACAACTATCGGTTTCTATTCATGTTACAGGTAAAGTAGTGGCCAAATAGGGCCAGACATGGAGATGGTAATGACGGTAATCTTTCAGAATGCAGGACAAGTACAAAGACGAAAATTAAAAAACAATTTATCGTATCAGAAACACATGTTCCCAAACTTGAGATAATAAAAATGTCATAGGTGGTTGTAAATCAAAGATAAACTGACAATACAAGGAATGTATAAAAATAAATTATGACAAACAAGAAAACTTATGCACAGATCCCCCAAAGCAACAAAGAGAAGATTAAGAATAAAAGATAATGTGTAAAGGTACCATGGTATGTTTTTTTTTTTTGGGTTATATATACTCTATTCTAGAATTGTCGACGCTCAGACAAAGAAAACAAGAAGAAAAAACTGCACTCTTGTCTAAAAGTAATTCAAGGAGTAGTAATGAAATATATAATTCAAGGGAGTGCCTAAATACAAAATAAAGAAATATATGGAGAGAAGTATTATTCACTAGCTAAGTGGCTATTAAAGTGCTTGCAATTAGCTTGTATTAAAAAACAGGCAACTATTAAAGCAGAAAATTTTGCTACAGTTCAGAATAATTAACAATATTTACATATTTAAATTAACTATTTCAAGTGAATGTAGAAATTAGTGCTACCTATGGGAATAAAAAACGTAGAATATTGGAATCAAGTTACCAAGTTATCATATTGTTGATACACTGCAAATTCAATTTAAATAACTGATAGGACGTAACAGGTTAGAGGTGTCCCGGTTCTCACCAAATGCAGCACAGGGTTTCAGGTTAGATCATTTTGTATTCCTACCAAACATGATTTTCTATGAACATAGTAGTTTTTACATTACTTGCTTTCTTTCATGCTTATGAAGGTAAATATATTGAAAGAATGTGTAGTGTTGTTAGATAGCTTACGTATGTTAAATGAACATAAGAGCTTTAAAACTTTGAGAACTCTGCTATCAACCACTTCACATCTAACTTCCACCACCTTGAGGTGTTCTGATATTGCATTTGATCTCTGTTCGGAACCGTAACTTCCTTTCATTTCCATTTCATGCTTAGGTCCCTGTAGTAAACAAAAACATTTCACCAAGTGAAGATATATGACAACTTTCAAAGGCAGCAGCTGTTCATTAATATATACCTTTGAAAAAAGTTCCAGGGCGAGCTTCTCTAGAACTGGTGAGTGTCTGAGAATGCAAGATATCGCATCCAAGTCGAGAGCCACACAGAAATAGTCACTGAGTAGTAGAGTCTTCAAGTTGCTAAATATAGGGCATAGTTGCAGGTCCATTTTGAAAATAAACTGGACAAATATAAATTAAAAAATGTCAGTTGGTGCAAAAAAAATGCAGTGAGTTAATGTAATAACTCCAAGTGGTAAGGAAGCACACAACAAAAGCATATCAAAGTGTAATTACAAACATCACATATTGATATAAGTACTGAAACGTAAATGATGGGATAGCTTTAAAAGAGTAGAAGATGAAAGTGCAAGAATACCGTTTTAGATTGAGCTATCAATGCCAATTTCTTGGCCTTGGATAAACCTTCCAGAAGAACACAGTTGTTGTTGCCATGTATAAAACCATGACAAATGTTGCAATCAACTGAGTCACAATCAGAATTACCACAATTATCCACACTCACATTGGCGATTTTGACAGATGCGTCTACTAACAGAGGCATGCTCTCAAGCATTGGAGTATTACCCCTATTGTCATCTAGTTGCAGTGAAACCAGGGAAGGGGCATAAATATGAGTGCGGAAAGTCTCAGCAAATTCACACTTAGTGATGGTGAGGCGTTTCAGGGATTCAGATGAGATCCTCGTGGCATTCATCAGGTCACATTGATTAATTTCTAGTTGCTCTAGTGCCGGACAGCTTGAGAAGTTCAGGGAATTTCCATTCACTTCTAGACCAGAAAGCAACAGCTCCATCAAATGCCGGGAGACAACAGGCAGGTCATGTAGATAGAATAAGCCAAGCGAATCATCTATCAACTGGAGCTCCCGAGCCTGGCACCTTATAGCATGCCGGAACCACAGGTTCACACGGAGAATGTCGCTGTCAGAAAATTCTTCAACTATGCTACCGAACCTGAGCACGCAGGTTTGGATACGGGCACCTCCGCGGAGGAGCAGTAGGTGGTCCACGAACTCCCTCAGATTATTCATGTCTTCGTACCCCTCGGCGCTGATGCGCAGGGCCGTCGTGGAGGCCCAGAGGTCGCGCCAGCGCCTCGCAAGCACGGACGTCCGCACGGCGTCCTGCGGCGGCAGGTAGCCGAGGATGTGCTGGAGGATGCCGTCCGGTAGGGCATCGATGCCGTTCCCGTTGCTCGCCATCTCCACTGGTGCCTTCTTTTCCTTGGCTCTCCTCCGCGACTGAGGCATTTCGCCGAATAGCAAGTGGGCGCCGACGCTGCGAGACAAACAGAAGGTTAAGCTCACGGGTCCAGGTAATAAGAAGAGGGATATTGTAGCGCGGCGCTTCGCCGGGTGAACAAATCACCTCACCGCCGGCAGCCTGGCTGGGGACGAAGCAGAGGCGGGCGGGCGGCGGTGCCGGAGGGACCGGAGCGGCGGAGCAGAGGAGGCGCTAGGCAAAGCGAAGCGATTGCCTCGCTGAAAAGAAATTTTGTTGCCTGGGCCAGGCTGGGGATGGGAACCAGGCTGGCTAGAGCTTGGGCCAGTAGATGCAAGGCCCGGTGTTTGGTTCATTTCTGTAGGCCTGAGGTCAGATTGCGTTGGGTTACCAGATTGGGCTCGGCATCTGCCGGACCAGATAGTGTTTTGGTGGGCTGCAGGACTAGGCAGTACGGTCACCGGGCTTCTACTTTGGTGTGGTTATTGCTAATGATGTCCAAAGGGGCCGGGCCAAGCGGGCTGGCACGAAGCACGAATTTTTTGGCCCGGCCCAAGAACGGCACAACACGATTAATTTAGGGCCGTGCTGGCCCGTTAGCCTGTGCGTGCCGTGCCATGGGCCGAGAGTCTAGCACGACGGGCGGCACGAGCATGGCACGAAATTAGGATGGCCCGCCTAGCCCGGTTTTAGCCCGTGTAGCCCGTTAGCAGCCCGAGAAGACACGGCCCGTTAGAAGCCTGTCACGGTCCGTTAGCAAAAGTTTTTGCTTGTAATATGTTCTTTTAGGCTATTCTGGTGGTGTTCTTGGATGGTTGAAGTTTTGTTTGAATTCAAGTGGTTGTATTTGCGAACTTGTGTGAATTTTGGTCTGAAGTCTAGTGTTGAAATGATTTTTGTGCTGCTAAGACACGAAAATGATTTATGAACACGAAAAGAATTTAGGGCCTTTCGGCCCGACACGGCACATTTAACCTATTGCGTGCCGTGCCATAGGCCGAGACTCGAACACGACGGGTTGTACGGCACGGCACGAAATTAATAGTGTGTCGTGCCGGCACGAAATTAATAGTGTGCCGTGCCGACACGAAATTAAGGGCGCGTTTGGTACGGCTCTAGATTCATCGATAATCAGAAACGTTTCAGTTTCAACCTAGAAACGTTTCACAGTCTGAATCAGAATCACTTCAGAAATCGTTTGGCTAGTTGTCTGGTTTCAGTTTTAGCAAAGAGAGGATGAGGATTGAAATGACTTATTTACCCCTAGTATAAAAGAATTTACATTGCAAAAATACATGTCATAATTAACTTAAAAAGAAAAGAAGAAAGAAAAGAAAGTGTATATGATGGGCTCACTAGGCACAGCCAGCCCACAAGTTGTCATGCTCATCTTCTTCTTCCTCACGACATATGCCTAACGCACAGAATAGAGGGAAGAGAGAGAAAAGTGGAGACATGGATCGATTGGTGGTGTTTCAGCGACTAATCGGAGGAGAAAAGTTGGGGGAAA
This sequence comes from Eragrostis curvula, assembly GCA_007726485.1. Taxonomy (NCBI): domain Eukaryota; kingdom Viridiplantae; phylum Streptophyta; class Magnoliopsida; order Poales; family Poaceae; genus Eragrostis; species Eragrostis curvula. The sequence goes on along the minus strand of CM017445.1, from coordinate 10,760,568 downwards.
TGATCGAAGGATCAAGAGCAACCCATTTTTGATGTTGGATTTGAAGCAGAAATTCTTACGAGGCTCTGTGTGGCGGTGGTGGCGAAGCAACGGGGTCGATCAGAGAAGGGCAAAGGAGTAATCGGGAGAGCGAATCGGAACGAATAGCTGTGAAACACCTCTTCAGCCGTTTCACGCCTGTAGGCCAAAATGTCGAATAGCTCCAAACTGATTCACCTATGAAACGTTTCGTGCATCCAAACGCACCCTAATAGTGTGCCGTGCCTTTTAGGGCCCGGGCCGTGCCATGCGGTGCCGTCCGTTTGGACATCACTAGTTACCGCTACGATTTCCTGCTTTTTCCTTTTCTCAAAAAAAAAAAAAATTCCTGCTTTTTCCTTCTCCTGCCACTCTACTTCATTTGCTCCCAGAGACTTCAACAGACTTCCGCGAGAACGGTGGTCAAGTTGCTCTCCATGCCAGACGATCTCATATTGACGTTGTGTGTCTTGTGCGATCATGCGACGCTTCTGCTCTCAAAGATTGACCGAGCTCCCATGGCAGGGCCGTCCCGGAAAATTCGGGGGCCCTGTGCAAAATCCTAACTAAGGCCCTAAACTATGTGTGTCAAAATTACAGTAAGTAGTTTTAAACTATGAGTAGGCACTCATTATTTGGGCAAATTAACGTACATAGATACACTCATTATTTGGGCAAACTATGACTACTCATTAAACGGGAAAGAAAAAGAGAGCTCGGGCTTGTAGGCTCATGGATCTAACCTGTTATGGCCAATGGAGTGATGCCGTGATGGGGAATGATGCCTGACGAGAATGTGCTGCTGCTGAAGTGTGAGGGAATGCGTTGCCACTGATGGGCGAAGGCGATGTGACGCGCTGCCGCTGCGCCGTTGCCGCATCCGTCTGGCGAGGCCACGAGAGCCAGAGGCGGACGAGACCTAGAGCAGTACTGAGGCATACAGAGGGGTGCAGTAGATAGGCCATCTAGCGCCGAGCGATCGGGTTCTCATGCGTACACGTACGAGGGGATGAAGCCGAAGACCGAAGGCTCAATTTGGGGGCCCTCGAATTTCAGGGGCCCTGTGTCGTCGCACAGGTCGCACGTGCCCTGGGACGGCCCTGTCCCATGGATTGGTGCGGCCTTGTCAAGACCGCACGAACGTTGATGAGGCTCAAGTGGGGCGCCTCGGAGAAGACCAGCGCCGAACGGTGTAGCTATAGAAAGAGCCGGCGGCGGAAACGTTATAAGCCCAAATTAAGACAATTAACCAGCAATATCACGATAGCCATTTCTCAGCCATAACTGTGTTATAAGGGCATGTAAACGGGCGTCTGTTTCCCGTCTCTATGTTGACAATTTTACAGAAATCACCCTGCCTTCACGGAGAGACCGGCCTCTCGTCGCCTCACGAGACGACGCACTTGTCCCGTGCTCCCAGGCAGGCGAGACGGCCGCGGCATTGTTGTAGGGAGCGTCTTCCCCAGGCGACGGCGCTGTCGGATCCCGCGTGGGGGGGCGCGCGCATTCCTCCTCCGCCCGCAGCAGTAACGCGGAGGCCTGCGCCGCCGCGACCGCCTCCCGCAGCGCCGCGCACTCCGGCTCGGTAGTGGTGCTCCGGCGTAGTGGAAGCAAACAAATCGATGGAGCTCTCTGTTTCCACCCACCGAAGAAGATAAGCGGCGGGTTCCCTCCCTCCTCCATGGCACAAAGGAATTTCAGAGGCCACCGCAATAAATAGTCGTTACTACGGCCACTGATGGCTCGTTACCACCCACATCTTTCATTTTTGCAGCCTGCTATGCACACAGGCGAGACCCTATAGAAACCCTTGCAATGCTGTCAATGAAATCGCAACATAGGCCAGAGAGGATAGTGGTAGTAGTAAGGTAGTAGCACTAGCAAAGCTTATTTATCCAATTGCTATGGCGGGGCGCAAGAACATCGTTGTTGCGCTGTTAGCTCTGCTCCTCCTGCCGCTGATGCTCCTCCTCCCGACCCTAAGGGTCACCAATTTTCACCCCTAGCCACCGCTGCCGAGCACGGAGGCCTTCTCGGTGCTTAGAAAGGTTCCCAGAGGACCAGTGGCGGAGCACAGCCGAAAATTTAGGTGGGGCAAAATAGCCTCTTCGTCCCATATGGGCGACAAATCGTTGCTCCTTCGCAGTTCGCACAAACATCAAGAGGCCAAAAAAAGATAAACGTCACGCCGGCAACATCGGCCATGGCGGGGTACGTGATAGACGATACAATACGTGATTTATTGATCGTATACGAACGCATACATATATAGGCCGAGAGGCCTGGCACTTCCCGTATCAATCCAAGTCGGTTTGCAATACCGTGGAGATTAGGGAGTGCGCACACACACGTACGTAACCCAAACACAACCAAGGATACGTCACCTAATACAATTGTCTAACACCCTCCCGCAGTCGGAGCGTCACTAGCCACAAGGAAGGATGTTCAGACTGGACCGAAAGTCGAAGAAGATTGTAGACGGTAGACCCTTGGTGAAAATATCAGCGTATTGCAATGAAGTGGGTACATGCAAGACCCGAACATCGCCGGCTGCCACCTTCTCACGAACAAAGTGAAGATCAATCTCGATGTGTTTGGTGCGTTGATGTTGCACATGATTCGTCGAGAGATACACCGCACTAATATTGTCGCAGTAGATAATAGTGGCGCGCTGAACAGGAACATGCAATTCCATAAGCAACTGACGAAGCCATGTGGTCTCAGCAACGGCATTAGCAACAGCACGATACTCTGCTTCAGCACTGGACCGAGAAACTGTGGGCTGCCGCTTCGATGACCAGGAAACCATGTTATCTCCAAGAAATACACCATATCCGGAAGTTGAGCGACGAGTGTCGGGGCACCCCGCCCAATCTGCGTCGGAATATGCGACCAAAGTGGAGAGAGTAGTACGACGAAGCCGAAGACCATAGTCCAAAGTACCTTGCAGATAGCGAAGAACACGCTTCACTAAAGCATAATGAGGTTCCCGAGGATCATGCATGTGAAGACACACCTGCTGAACGGCATATGCAATGTCCGGTCTAGTGAATGTAAGATATTGTAATGCACCGGCTAGGCCTCGGTAATGGGTCGGATCAGAAACAGGAGGTCCATCAGTAGCAGATATTTTAGCTGAGGTGTCAACTGGAGTGGCGCAAGGCTTGCAATTAGACATACCTGCACGCTCAAGAACCTCAAGAACATACTGCCGTTGTGAAAGAAAAAATTCACCATCCCGCCGGGTGACGGAGAGACCCAAAAAATGATGCAACGGGCCAAGATCTTTCATAGAGAATTCCTTCTGAAGAGCTGTGATAACCCGTCGAAGAAGAGACTCCGAAGAAGCTGTGAGCACAATATCATCCACATAGAGGAGCAAATATACTGTCTCATTTCCTCGCCGATAAATAAATAAAGAGGTGTCGGACTTTGCCCCCACAAAACCAAGAGACAAAATGTGAGAGGCAAAACGGCTGTACCAGGCACGGGGAGCTTGCTTTAGACCATACAAAGACTTGTTGAGAAGACAGACATAGTCTGGACAAGAACCATCAACAAATCCAGAAGGCTGCACACAATAAACAGTCTCGTCGAGTGTCCCATGTAAGAAAGCATTCTTCACATTAAGCTGATGAACTGGCCAATTATGTGAGAGAGCAACTGTCAAGACTGTGCGAATAGTAGCAGGCTTCACCACTGGACTGAATGTCTCAACAAAGTCAACGCCAGGACGTTGAGTAAATCCACGAAGGACCCACCGTGCCTTATACCGATCCAAAGAACCATCAGGACGGAACTTATGCCGAAAAATCCATTTACCTGTAACAATATTGGCTCCTGCGGGACGCGGAACCAGGTCCCAAGTATTGTTGGAAATAAGGGCGTCGTACTCATCTTGCATGGCAGCTCTCCAGTTTGGATCAGACAATGCGCCACGATAAGACTTTGGCACTGGGGACAAAGGGGCAGCATGCAGATCAAAGGGAGCTTTTGGTTGGCGGAAGCCACGTTTACCTCGCGTCAACATGGTGTGATCATTAGCCTGGGGAGAAATAACCACTGCGTTGTCCGGTGGCGGAAGATCTTCTGGTGCAGGGACGCCCGGCGCAAGAAACCGTGGAGCCGCAAGCTGCTGTTGCGACACAGGCACATGCGCATGTGGTCCGGATGGAGCAGGAGCAGCCGAGCCTGCACGTCCAGGCGCAGGGGACAGCTGGGTCCGACCGGACTGGGCTGTAGGGGACAGCTGGGTCCCACCGAGCTGGACTGCAGGGGAGAGCAGAGAACTGCAATACGGAGCCTGCGCAGCCGGGGCGTTTCCGCAGGCAACAACCTGCGGCGTGTTGCCAGCAGGGGCAGCGAAACGCGACGGCACCACGCGCGGGGTACACGGCTCCGGGACAGGCAGTGCATCGAGACTCGTACTGGCAACAACCTGATGCTGAGCAACAGGGGCAGTAGAGTCGGCAATCGCTGCAGAAATATGAGTACCTGAAACACAAGCAGTACCAGTAGGCGTAACACACGTAACATCAAACTCCGAAAGAAAATCAAAGTCGGATGAAGGAGGGGACGAAGTCTCGGAAAAAGGGAATGAAGATTCGTCAAAAATGACATGTCGTGAAATAATGATCCGATTTGTGGAGAGATCTAAGCAGCGGTACCCTTTGTGATCGGAAGGATAACCAAGAAAAACACAGGCGACGGAGCGAGGAGCCAATTTATGAGCTGCGGTGGCGGACATGTTAGGGTAACAACGACAACCAAAGACGCGAAGGTGATCATAAGTTGGCTGCGTTCCATAAAGCGCTGAGAAGGGTGTACCAGAAGCTAGAGTTTTAGTGGGATGTCTATTAAGAAGATAGGTGGCTGTATGCAACGCCTCGACCCAATAGGACGGTGGTATACTAGCTTGAAAAAGTAGAGAACGGATGATGTTGTTAGTGGTGCGGATGACACGCTCGGCCTTGCCATTCTGAGGCGAGGTGTAGGGACAGGACAAACGCATCGTGATACCCCTAGTAAGAAAAAACGTGCGGGCTGCAGAATTGTCAAACTCGCGGCCATTGTCGCACTGGATTGACTTAATAGGAACACCAAATTGAGTGGAGACAAAAGCAAAAAATTGAGCAAGTGTCGAAAAGGTGTCAGATTTAAGGCGCAAAGGAAAAGTCCAGAGATAATGTGAGCAGTCATCAAGAATTACTAAATAATATTTGTAACCTGAGATGCTAACAACAGGAGATGTCCAAAGATCACAATGTATTAAATCAAAATTCTTGGTGGCCCGTGAACTAGACTGACTGAAAGGAAGGCGCACATGGCGACCAAGCTGACAAGCATGACACAAATTTTCGGGCTCACGTTTATTACACGAGATGGCTGAAGAAGAAACTAAGCGAGACAGAGCCTCGTGACTAAGATGACCAAGACGACGGTGCCATAGTGTGGTGGAGGTGGAGCCGGCTGCAAGGGCGAGGGGCTGGAACACCGACGATAAGAGAGGATAAAGTTGCCCGGAACTATTGCACCTGACGATCACGCTCTGGGTTTTGAGATCCTTCACAGAAAAACCGTATGGGTCAAATTCAACAGAACAATTATTTTCTATAGTGAATTGACGAACAGAAATAAGATTCTTGATTAATTGGGGTGAAACAAGGACATTATTTAAGCGAAGGAAACCCTGAGCAGTAGGAAAAGATGCAGAGCCAGTGCTAGTAACGGGTAAAAGAGAGCCATCGCCAACAATGATATTGGAGGGAGTGGAAAGTGAGGGGGGATGGGAGACACAAAGATTACCGGAGTTTGAAGTCATGTGTGTTTCAGCACCAGTGTCCATGTACCATATATCATTTTGGGGAGGCTGCAGTGTCGTCGTGTTGAAGGCGGAGGCGAGTGCGTGCTGGTCCCACGAGAGTCCACCGGGGTAGTGCACCCAGCCTGGTGCACCTGGGCCAGCAGAAGCAGCAGGGGCGGGAACAGCACCTGGAGGGAGCCCATACACGAAGCCGGGGGGCGGCACACCTGGCGGCAGGCCGTAGGGAGGCCAAGCGTGCGGCCCAGCCATGAGGGCATGCTGCGCGGGTGTGGGCTGGCGAGGTGGAGCCGCAGTAGTGGAGCCGGCCTGCTGAGGAGGAGCAGAACCGGGCCAGACCTGAAACACTCCGGTCCAGGGGTTATAAGCAGGCCACCCGTAAGGAGCCATGTTGGGCCGAGGAAGCGGCCCGAATCGCGGATCAGCCGGCGCGCTCGGTGCAGTGGTCGGCGGAGCAGCGCCGCCGCGCTTTCCCCGACGAGTGCGGTTCTTGGAGCCTCCGGTGGGTTGCTGGTGGCCGGACTGCTGTTGCTGCTGTGGTGCGGGAGGTCGTTGAGCGGAGGCCACCAGAGCTTGGGAAGGAGCAGTACGCTTGGCGTTCATGTTCAGTTCTTCGAGCTCAAGGTCGGCGCGGACGTCGGAGAACGTCGGAGGTGGCTTCTGCCGTGCGATCAGTGCAGCCATGTACGAGAATTTTTCGTTGAGGCCGCGGAGAGTCGTGAGCACGAGCGTGTCATTGCGAACAGGCTCGCCAAGGTCTGCAAGTTGAGCGGCCATGTTCTGAAGTCGCCGGCAGTAGTCAGAGATCGTCAGTTCGCCTTGAACGAAATTGCGGAACATGGCGTCGAGGTGAAGCGCGCGTGTCGCCTTGTTGCCAATGAATTGCTGCTCCAAGCCGAGCCAGACAGTGCGCGCCGTGGGAGGGCCATCGTCGCGGTTCATGACGAGCTCGACAAGGTCCGGTGTGATGGTGCCGTAAAGCCATGACAACACCACGGCGTCCATGCGCCTCCATGCAGCATCGGCGGAGAGGTCGTCGTCGGAGAGAACGTGATCCGCGAGAGCATAACGCTCAAGTGAATTCAGGAAGAGGCCTCGCCATCGGTTGTAGAGAGGCGCCGTGAGATCGAGGACAACTGGCACCAAGCTTTTGATGTTCAGGACTGCCATGGCCTGGGCGTGCAGCGTGACGATGGCGGCGGCGGCCTGCGCGGCGAGGACCATGGCGCGGCCTTCCTCTTGTTGGCGCTCCGCCTCAAGGCGAGCGCGCTCCTGGCGCTCTCGAGCGCCTCCTGCGCTCGAGGCGAGCGGCCTCCTGCAGCTCCTCATCGGACAGAGCAGCTACGCGGCGGACGAGAGCTTCGCGAGCAGCCGCAAGGCGCTCTGCTTCAGTTTCGTCAGCCATTGGTGGACTAGCAGCGACGTCGGGCGTGAACGACGGCGTCGAGAAGTGGACGCGGCGTCAAGGCCTGGACGGCGGCGCGACTAGTTCTTGCGGAAGCGGAAACGGGTCGATAGATCGAACCCTCTGATACCATGATAGACGATACAATACGTGATTTATTGATCGTATACGAACGCATACATATATAGGCCGAGAGGCCTGGCACTTCCCGTATCAATCCAAGTCGGTTTGCAATACCGTGGAGATTAGGGAGTGCGCACACACACGTACGTAACCCAAACACAACCAAGGATACGTCACCTAATACAATTGTCTAACAGTACGGACAGAGCTTGAAGAAGAAACAGAAATCGGCTCCAAAGCTACAAGATTTACACAAGAACTGAACATGGGTGCTGCACTGATTGTAACCAAGGAAGAACTACTCCAAAAGCTTCATGCGTCCAAGTTAGAGACAAAGCTTGGCAGGGATAGTGCTACGGCATTCGAAACAACGAGCTGAGCGTAGGCATTCGAAATTTGCAGGCTTGGCCTAGGCCGCGCCGTGATGCAGAGCCACGCTGCGCAGAGGAAGCAGAGGCACAGAGCGGCGCCGCGATGCGGATTGGGGAAGGACCGAAGGAGGCGTCCGGTCTCTCGGCAACAGGGGCGTCGTCGAGGATGGGAATCGATGAAGGCCAGTCAACATTTCTGTTTCGAGGTCCAGCAGCCCAAACGGCCTAGGTCCAGAAGCAACCGACCCATATGCCTTTCTTCTTCAACCTCCGACGAAAGTCTCAAAACAAATCGCCGCCGCTGTCTGATCCTGAACGCAGGCACGCCGTACGCAGCAAGAACACGGGAGGGCTCCAGCGAGGAGGGGAGGGGGTCAAAAATTTTGCCGCCAGCTAGCTGGGGCAGCTGCCCCACCCTGCCGTATGGGGCGCTCCGCCAGTGCAGAGGACCAGACCCCATCACCAGCGATCCACCGCCGCCTCCACCGGGTCATATGATGAGCACGGATGACTTACCTGTTTTGAGGAGAGTTCCCGGAGGACCAAACCCCATGACCAGCGACCCGCCGCCGCCGTCAGTAGCCAGGAGCACTTGAATCTCCCGGCCTGCACCAGAGAGAGAATAAACAATTTTGGTGTATCTCACACGTTGTAAATTGGTGTCTAGTACGGTCATACAGTTTTTTAATCAGTTATGGAGTAGTATCCTATAGCAGGATTTGCGTCTAATTATTTCTTTGATCCAAAATATATTGGCGTTTCGGTTTAAGCTTCCTGGCAGAGTAGCATCCATTCTCTTTTACAAGTACCACATCTAGGACGCTGTTCCTGCTGCAGAGGCCAGCGAAGTCGAGGTCGCGATACGTTGAGGAGGGCGCCGCAGACGTTGGTCACCGGGTCGCGCACGTCGGCGACGCGCAGCGCAACTAGAAGGCCGGCAGGCCACGTTGCCGACACGGGGCTCGCCGAAGAAGATGGACTGACGGAGGCCGAGCGGTGGCGAAGCCCGGACGCGCCGCCGCCGCGGTGGTTGATGGCCTACTCGATCGGCGAGGTCGACGTAGCCGAGGAGCAGAGCGAGCGCCCTCGTTGTGACCAGCAAGGGTGAGGTTCCTCACGTCCTTGTCACCGGCGCACGATTTGATGAGCGGGACACCTCTCGAAGCAGCTGAACTCGCTCCGGCCGGGTTCGCCCCAGTGCTGCCCGACTCGACGTCCTTGACGTCCCGGCATGCACGGGTTGTGCGCGCGCCGGCCAGAGCAAGCTCGATCAGGAGGTTGGTCGTCGGGCCACTCCGGCTTCGTCACCATGTCGAGTAGATGCGCTTTGTCAGTCCTCACCTCACGGCTCATGCCACGTGGCCGCGGTTCCAGCCCCCTCGAGCATGTACCTTACCGACGACGGCTCCATCTCCATGTCCTAGTATGTACCAGGCGCCGACGAGGCGCCCGTACCGCGCCACCTCATCGTGCACCACCGCCCCGTGCGGCGGGTTCAAATTAAAAGGCCGTCCCGGTCGCCGTCAAAACCATGAACCTACCTCCGCATTTCAGCTGATGGCGTGTTTCTGGTGGTCGTGCACGCCAACAGGCCATCTTTCTTTCTTAAAAATTCCTATCTTATCTTCATACTAGTACAATAGATAAAAGCATTGAATGCTATTATTATTAAATGCTAATATATTTGTTTTAGAATTCTGTCATACTGCAACCTCTTATAGAAAGACATCTAATATTTGATATTTTCAATGACGTTTCTAGAGAAAAGAAAACGAGATTCGCACTACTATACAACAATGATTATTGCAATGAGTAACCTAGGCTATGTGAGTGTTCTAGATTCTCAAAAGATATTAGATAAATTTCTGTAATTTGTTGTTATGGATATGAGTCCATGTTTCTTACTCGGTTATACTCAATAATAGTTGATGCTAATGCATTGCAAAAATAATGATCATGTATTAATAAATTATTAGGTTGATAATTCTTTTTTAAGCTACATGCACTAGAAGGCACTCAAATATTCACAAACGATATAGAATGTTTGTACACCCATTTCTAAAATTTTGTCTCCGTCATCGACAATCGGTGTTCTACTCTTACTATTTTCCTTGCCCTATCATCATCATTCGTCTTCCAACACATCACGTACTTTATTAGTCACCTCATTATCCTCCTCTAACATGCTGCAACCGCAAGGAGAAAAATGTCACCTCAACAACAATAACCACCACAACGTCGTCTCTCCTGCCACCACCAGCCCGGCTTGCCTCCCCCAGCCCACCTTCTAAGTTCGGCGAATTCCGGTGACTCCTAAACCTCGAACCCTAACCTCGTCGCAGTACTTAAGAGAGTCAAGAATAATTAGGCTCAATCTTGCCACATTTGGCAGAGGAAGGTGAAGAGAGAGGAGGACGAAAATTTGGGTGATGGAAGATGATATTTCACCCAAGTGAGATTTAGCAATTCTTCTAGAGAAAGATTTGGATGTCAACAAATATGAAGAATGACCAAAACTAAAACAACGTGTGGCAAAATCCACTTGGCTTAAAGCTTCACATAAGGATTATATTCCCTTGTACGTTAGATTGTAGGAACTAAGTAAAAGCTCTTTTTTTCATTTTAAATTTTTATGAATAATATTTTAATAGTGACGGATGCCTTGATTTAAGTCCCTTTTGAATGCCAAAAACTTAACAAAAGAATGAAATGTGTGTTTGCATTTAGTATATGTGCGCATTTATGGGACAATTAGGACCCCGATCATGTTTCTTAAGTGTAAAACCATAGAAGACAAAGATTAATTATGTGAATTTTGGTAATAATAAGCTCACCTATATGATCTCCTTTTTCATAATTTTCTTAATTATATGAATATTCATACCACCTCTCATATTTGAAAGCTCAGTTAATGATTATTGAGTCTGCCACTGGATGGATATGATGCCCCCCCCCCCCCCCCCCTAGGGTGAGTTAACAAGTTGTCGGAAACTAAATTTACATGACCTAAACTATTTGGTCATACCATAAAGATTGGCATGAGAAATACTCTATTTTATGACGATTAAGATGGTCGAATGAGTTTAGTGATGAAAATTAAACGTGCCATAAAAACAGCTAGAAAACATTATAAAGCAAAACAAACAATTGTGACGAACACTCGTTTGTCATGTGAGGTTACAGGAGTGTCATTATTTAAATCATCACATAATTTCCCCCACAAATGTTTTGTTTTTACTCAAAGTTACCTCAATTTTTCATTCGAATTTTTTTAACCTATTTTGGGAAAAACCTCTCGCCAACCTAATCTTTCATATTTGCAGCCTGCAAAGCACACAGGCGAGACCCTATAAAAACCCATGCAATGCTGCCACTCAAATCGCAACATAGGCTCCTAATTTCCTATGGCCGGGCGCAAGAACATCGTTGCGGCGCTGTTAGCTCTGCACCATAGAGAATAAACAATTTTGATGTATCTCACACGTTGTACATTGGAGTCTAGTACGGTTATACAGTTTTTAATCCGTTATGGTGTAGTATCCAGGTGCAGGAATTGCGTCTAATTATTTCTTTGATCCTAAATATGTTGGTTTTTCGGTTTAAGGTCTTTTTCGTTTCCTCCTAAACTAAAATTTAGACCTGACACATCAAAGAGAATCTTGCTATTTAGAAGTGTTAAATAAAGTCTAATTACAAAACTTTTTTGACTGGGTGCTAATTTACGAGATGTATCTAATGAGCCTCATTAATCTATGTTTTACTACAGTGATCCTACATTAACCATCGCCTAATCACGACTGAATTATCTTCATTAGATTCGTCTCGCGATTTAGCCTAGGATTTTTCTTGGAATTTAATACTTTTAAATAGCAAGATTCTCAGTCCTTAAATAGCAAGATTCTCAGTCGTAAACGAAACGAACATGCGCCTTTTAGTATTTCTTGGAATTTGCCTGTGTGCTGCAATGGAGTCAAAAAAAATTTCATGGCAGATAATTGAGAAAAAAAATATAAAATTTTGAGTAAATTTCACAAACCCACAAAATTTTTGGCTTTATAGTCACAAACCTACCAAGTATAGTGCATGTTTCACAAACCCACCAATAATTTAGGATGTTGTTTCAAAAACCACTATATTTTTAATTTATACCGTATCTTATATTCTGGTCCCACATGTCAGATGGATACTCATCTATCAAATTCGTACGGTCTCGGATTTTTACAGTGCAACAGACATGTGGAACCAGAGTACGAAATACGGTATGAATAAAAAATATGGTGGTTTCTTGAAACAACACCCCAAATTATTAGTGGATTTGTGAAATGCATTATACTTATTGGGTTTGTGACTATAAAGCCAAAGTTTTGGTGGGTACAAAATATAACGATATACAACTCGTGTTAATGTGCGCTGGAATTTGGAAAGTAGAGAAGCAAATTTCATGAGACCCGGTCTCACGCTGATCTGAAAGACCTCCATTCTCCAAGGGACACGTGTCTCATCCTAATCTCAAAGCAGTGCCGTTTCGTTAGGCGTGGACTAGTTTCGTCTCGGACGATCGCGGCGGACCGCGGTCTTCGTCGAATTCCAGGCCGCCGGCAGGAAATCGATCCAAGAAATCGAAGCTCGTTGACGGGCTGCCACGCTCGAAGACGAATTCGCTGTGTTTTGTGGAAGAGCCGGCGCGAGACAAGTTAACGTGCAGAGCAAACCTGGAACTCGGCAAAGCTGCCATGGGCGGGCTGCTGCAAGTTGCCGAAACTCTCCGGCACCGCCGCGAGCATTGGAACACAGAAACGAGTACGTGCATCGTCCAGGCAAACCTGCTACCACCTGAAATGCGATGAAACTGTCGCACACAATGGAACTCGATGAAGCTCATTGACCGACTGCCGCCGGCCGCCGCACGCGATCGATTCAAGATTCAAGACAGACGGCGAAGCCTCCGGTCCTCGCACGCGACCGCCGCTATACCCATGCTGTGCCCGGCAAGGGTGTGACGGTACTCACGTCCTCGTCACCGGCGCACGATTCGATGACGCCCCAGTGCTGCCCGACTCGACCTTGACGTCCGGGCATGCACGGGTTGTGCGCGTCCAGGCGCGCCAGTCAGAGCCAGAGCGAGCTCATGAGGTTGATCGTCCACGTCACCATGTCGCGGACATAGATGGGCACGTCGCGCCTCCACAGCTGCCGGGTCATCTCGTCGGTGGATGGTGGACACGGCCCACGCACGCACACTGGGCCTTGGCCGCCGGCGTCGCGTAGATGTGCTTCGTCAGTCGTCACCTCATGGCTCATGCATGTGCCGGTGCCAGCCCCCTCGACCATGTACCTCACCGACGACGTACGGGTCCATGTCCCTCCTCGTAGCAGGACGCTGACAAGGCGCCTGTACCGCGCGCATCTCATCGTGCATCACCGTCCGGGTGTCACGCAGTCACCGGCAAAACCCTGGACCTGCCTCCACGCACATTTCGGCTGCCAAGGTGACACCGGACGCTGATGGCGTGCTTCCGGTGGCCGCTGCTGCAAAGCTTGTGTTTGGGATGGTGGGACCCCACAGGGGGGTTCGGGACCCGCAGCAACAGTGCATCGCTGGAGCTTGGCAAACGCTACTTTGTTGACTGATCGATTTTTATGACATCTGATATGTTATTTGTTTCTATCTATGTGGGTGAGTTGTTAGGACTACTATTGCGAGCGGAACGAGAAGTGCGTGCTTTGGATAAATCGATCTATTATCGGGCAATCTTATTGGGAATAACAAGAAATACCCAAAGTTTCATATCTGAAGCAAGTTTTCAAGAAACTGCTCGAGGTAAGTTGCTAAAGTAATGTTTGAATTACTGTTTTTTCCAGACTTCCGAATTGTGTTGCAATGAAAACAGGATCACCGATTCTATGTCAAGTTCAGCCTGCAAGGCAGGAATGTCGACGATGCACATAGAGCGTTACATCAAAGCGTTAGCAAGGATAACTGCATACCGCTTTCAAGTTTCAACCGTCGGGCTTTCTTATATTCTAAGGAAAACAAATGGTGAAATAATGTTTCAAAGAGTTTGCCGTCCGCTGGTTGGCCATACGATATGAAATAACCAGACCGATTATCATGTTGCCATGCTTCCTTGGCTTTTTGGCATGAGTGCACTCGTACACATGCATGTGATGCGAACATATATGTCAATCTTTATTTCTTTACAAAATTCCAATCTACCGTGATATCTTTGAAATCTTCACAGTATAGCTAAAAGTATTGAATGTTATTAATTTTAAATGCTAAGATATTTGTTTTAGAATTCTCTCATACTGCAACCTATTATAGAAAGACATATAATCTCTATCTCTATCTCTCTACTTCTATTATTTTCGTTACGAGTTCAGTCGCATCTTCTCCCACCCGGAAAAAAAAATCGGCACCGACAGGTGGGGCCTGCATCCCACGCGACGCCCCGCAGCCCGATTGGGAAGAAAAAAAAAACGCCGCTTTCGGCTCCTCTCTCGACGGACGGCTTCCTCACCGGTGGCGAATCCCAGGATGTTCAAAAAAAAAAAATCCCAGGACGAGGACCTCCCCCATCGCCGCCGACTCTCGACCAGGACCAGGACCAGGACCAGGATGTCCAGAACCTCGCGGCCTCACACTCCCGCATTGCCAAGTGCGTCAAGGTGATTTCACGTCTCCGACTCCTCCATCCCGTCCCTTCTTGCTTAGTCGCTTCTTTGGCGTGATGAGTTCCCCATGCGCGAACGTGGTGTGATCTGCTCCCGCCGTTTCCCCGTTATGTGTGCAGATGCCCCATCGTCGGCCACATCTGGGAAGCCGCCGCCAGGACGCCCTCCCCCAACGAAAATGTTGAACCTTCGGGATGCCGGCCCTCCTCCTACTCCACGACCTCCGGGATGCCCTCCTCTCCCGAGGTATTCTACGGTGCCGCTGCCCTGGTCGTCCGCTATGTGTTCGACAGAATGCCTCCAGGCCTCCATGGTGTGCCACCTAGCTGGAGACGTGAGCAGGAAGCAGTACATGCTGCGGTCACTGCACCCAACCAAGCTACCTGTTCGGCTTCGTCGATCCCCTCTGAGAGCGAGTGCCTCTGTCTAGCAAGGTAAGTAAACTGTTCCGTTTCACCATGGAATCTGAATATTTGTTTCTTCAGCATTGCTACTCCTGCTGCTCGATTATAGTTCAGCCAAAAGTGATTAAGAGATGCAGTGGGTGTCTTTGATTGTTGGGGGAAGGTGGGAACAAAATGAGTAGGTTGACTAGGTGAGACATGCATTAGATCTGATGGATAGGGTTAACTTATATGCACCAAGGTCAATTCGCAGTGAGTGTGCGAAAGAAATAAACTATGCCTTTAATGTTGGTATGAATGATTCCAATTAAAATGCGGCATTCTCAGAGACTCTAATACAGAGTAGCTCCATAGCAAAATGTATAACAAAGGCTGCTTGGTGAATCAGATTGTAGCCCAATATAATGTTCTCAAGATACCAATTTGATAGGTGATATATGTACTATGAACTGGCTAGGATTTTCCACTGGGATTAGTGTCCATCTCCAAAAATTCCATTGAGGTCGTAGATAGGATAAATATATTGTTATATATTTTCTACGAAGGCACCTTGGATTATGTAGTACATGCACTGAGTACTATGATTTTGTTTTGAACCTTCCTTATGGTGTCAAGTTTTATTTTTGTATGCGGTGCAATTGAGCAGTTTCCTATTCTTTGATCTGTGCTCTATCCACTCTCATCAGCTGTTGTGGGTACCTATTAACTGGGGACATTTTTTTTTTTGTTTTCGTTTTTGTGGTTGTTGCCAAAACAAGCCAAAAAAAAAAACTTAGTGCACTAAGCATGATTGACTACTGATGTCAGAAAAATTGATTCGTTATGGCAAAATTGTATACCTTATCCACATTTGCTCGGCTTGCGAAGGCTATATTTAGGCTACTAATTTTGATCCTGATTTATAAGTCAGATGGATTATGCAGCCTTTCTAAATATTCTACCTGAATAATGCATCCAGTGCGTACTTATATGAAATGCATAAACTGTGGTGGACTGAACAGGAACACCCTTGATTGCCTTCTCTTTACTCAAAGAAGCTTCACAGGAACATAACTTGAAATTGAATAGCTATCTAATAATGAGTAACAAACATCACGATAAGACCTAAATATGTCAACGGCAGAACAGAAACATATATGTATAGATAGAAATTTAAGCATACACATAGAAGAACATGTTTGAGCAATCGTGATATGACATTTATTTTTAAAATTCCTCTTCTTTATTCTTCCCAAAATCACATACATCAACACTACTTCCATTTGGAATGCAAAATAGCATAGTTCAACATCAAGTTTCAAGGTAGAACTACAAATTAGTGACCAAGCAAGTTGTTTCTTATAGACACCTTCCCTAAAACAAACTCTTAGGGAAAGATATTTGTTTAATCTTCAGAGCTTTGTAAAAGGATTAACAGAAAACTCCCAGTATTACAAACAAAATTCCCTGACATCTCAGGCTTCATCTCCCCATGGAATTATTATTTCATTTGAGCTATTCATGTTTTGTGAAACTACCTTTTCAGTCCTACCATAGTATAGTTTATAGAAATGTCTTCCTATCACAACATTCTTTCATAGAACTGATACTATTTTCTTTTCTATTTTTCATTTCTCATCTGAACTTAGAATCCCATGCTGCCATACCAACCGCATGCATTCCTCGCGTTCATTTGATACACAAAGTGCTAAGCTCGGAATTACAGATTCAGTCGTACTCCAAATAAGATCAAGTGTACTCAAATTATCTGAAATCACAACCGCAGAAAATTCCTTCGCTTTGTTCTTCTTAAAACAGCACTTTTGGCTTGCTTGGAAAGTGGGGCTGCTCACAAAAATTAAAATTTCTTGTGGTTAATCTTGCTAACAGGGGCTGGAAAAGGGGATGGGTGGCATTGCTGTTCTGGAGAATATGGAAGCTTAGAAACACATCATGTTTCATGGAACTGGAGGATCCTCTTTCACCTGTGATTTGATAGTATGTATCGGTTAATTTTTATTTTACTGATTAGAATTTAGTGGGAACCAATAAATGACTGTTGAGAAACTATGCATGGTTCAGTTAGCAACAAAGAGTAGCAGAATGTGATAAAGTTCCTGTGGTCTGGAGTATTTGTAACTTGTAGCTGCCTGTTTGTATCAAACTGCTGTCATGGAAGATGTCTCAACAAATGTAACATGTTTATAATTATGTGGCAATGTGTATTTGCATAGGAGTGGGGCGATTGAGTTTTTTTTTTCTTTTCTATTCACATAGGTTTACACTATCCTTTTATGGCCGGCGGAAGTCACTGTACAATGAGTTTGTTAGCACTGATACATGATCACAGCGAGTAGAATAAGGAATATTGTTCAGTAAATTGTCACCTCTATGTGGGCCTGTTTTGCTTGATGTGGCTTGCTACTTCTGTTACTGTGTTAGGTCCTAGCCTCACAACAAACAAATTTTAATTGTTTTGGTGGACCCTGGTATTACTATGCATATTATTGAAACTGATATTTCATACTATTTGATTTTTTTTTGTTCACAATAGAAGGGATTTTTGAGATGGATAGAAATGCAATTGATTATTTAATGCTTGAACAACAGCAAGGAAACAATAAAGAAACATTACCTGGAAAACAAATGATCAATTGCAGCACGCATTCATTTTTAATCAGCTTAGTTGCACAGAGCTCTTTTAGCAGTTACAAACCTCTTTAGATTTAGTTATTGCAATCATGAAAGACATTCTCTGATTGTTTTCTGCTGCATATTTCACTTCAGACCAAGTAACCTTTGTCTTTGGCCAAAAGTTAAAGGAGCAACTTGAGGAGAGACTAGACATCTATGACAAAGGTATTTCACCCTTGCAAAAATCTTGATGTGGTGAATGCTGCTACCGACGGGCATATATCCTATTAACCACTTAACAGTATTTATGTTCTTCAACAAGTGCAGAGATAATGGGAAGATGCCAGCGTTCGTGGCTGTTTGCGCCCCCGCCCGCGTCCGGATGAGGTCGCAAAGCCGCCCCCACGCCTCGCCGCCATCTTTACTCCGCTCATCATCCACCAGCGCCGTTTGGTGGTCCTGCTGCAGAAGCTCAGGCGACCGCCGTAGCGACAATCCAAGTTGTTTCCCCTCCAAAGGATGCGGACAGAACTCTATGGTAGTTGTAGACTTGTGAACTATAGATATATGATATTTTAAGTGAGGATGTTCATGTACCATTTTGCAAGGATCATAACACTCTGCGAATTCTGATGTTTCATGAAGCTAACATCAGTTTCGGAATGGCGTCTGAAGAGCTCTGTGAGTTTGTGGTGACAAACAACATGCATGCTCAAAAGTTGGGAGTTGCTTACCTGTGAATTTTTTGTCGTGGCTTGAAGTTGGGAATGTATGAGGAGCTATTAGACCAAGAAGATCAGGTGGTGATGCATGACACCAGCAAGACCTGAGTGGGTAAGACAGGAGCTTGCAGGCGAAGTTGTGTGGAGGGTGGCTGGTTGCTTTCGTGTTCTGACTGCAGTATCGTGCCTGAGTGATGCTTGGTGCAATTTTAAACAGAATTTTGTATGAGTTGTTACTTTTCGATTCATAGTTATGGTTGTAAATAAACAGGTTGTTTGTTTTCAACTCAGAAATGAAGTATAAGCCATTGTTTCTACTTGAGCGAAGTTTTGCATTTGATGAGTTATACCGTCGTTGGATATACATATAGGTGACGTGAAACAACTCTTTTGGACCTCAAAAAAGAATCATATGTACATTTTTCTTATTGATTTATGCACCATCGGATGTACTTCGATAAGGCAAGCCATCTATCTTTATGTTTGCCCTAATTTGTATTGATAATATATGTATAACTTTGTTTTATTTAAAAACACAACTGCATATTATATAGTCAATCGTAAAATTAAAAATAAATATAATATAATTGTATGAGCAACATTATTGAAGATGTCCTTGTATGAGCAACTGCATATTAAAACAATATTGATAAACTTTTTACCAACCAGCCCGTGGCAACGCACGGGCACTTTTGCTAGTATATTTGATATTTTCAACGAAGTTTCTAGAGAAAAGAAAATGAGATTGGCACTTCTATACAAACATGATTATTGCAATGAGTAACCCAGGCTATGTGAGTGCTATAGAGTCTCAAAAGATAGGAACAATTATTTCAGTGTCCATATATTAGATAAACTTTCATAATTTGTTGTTATGGATATAAATCCATGTTTGTTACTCTGTTATACTCAATAATAATAGGTGCTAATGCATTGAGAACATAATGATCATGTATTTAGATATTATTAGGTTGATAATTCCTTTTTAAGTTACATGCACTAGAATATTTATGAATGATCTATGAAACACTAGAATGTTTGTACACCCGTATCTAAAATTTTTGTGGTTGTCAATGACTGAACACAAGTTTATTTTGAGTTTGATGGTGGTGCAGGAGTGATGTGAGAGAGGCCGTAATTATGAGTAAGGAGTTTGTCGTTAAGAAATTTGATGTACCTCAGGGTATCAAAAGTTTTGTTAAGTCATAGTCATGTGTAGATTCCAGTCGCAGTGGCAATAGGAGTGGTGATCGAATTGTTTCGAGCCTGTATAAATTGTGCTTTTTATTAATACATCATCTACTTCACAAAAAATAAAATAAAAAAGGGTTTGTTTATAAGAAATTAAATTTGAGCCTAATGATCGCTACAGTTTTTTTTTTTTTTTTTGAGATTCTTCCCGCCCCGATCTAAAGGTAGAGATCCAAACTTTACATAGTTTAGCAAAAAATTATGAAAGAAAAAGAAAAGGGTTTCTAGCACCCCCAATTTGTTGTCAGCTCTATCGTTTCGTAGCTTCTTTGCTCTGATTGGTCAATTTATGTTTTAAAAAGTACAACCATCGCAGGTTTCATTACTTTTCTTCCATTCAAATTCAAAAAAGCTAAAAAAAGTTTTTCGCGATGGAATTAGACTACTTTATCCTCATCGCCAACTTCTTCAGTGGGCGCTATATTAGCTCGATAACAATGTATCATCAATAGCACGCCATGGACGCGAGGTAAGCCGGCGCGTCCATCTCGTAGCCAACAACGTTCCTCCACGCGTCGCAGGCGGCGCCATCGGCCAGCTTCTCTACCTGTTGCGTGCGTCGCGACGTCGAGCGCGTACACCCCGGGCAGGTGCTGTCTTCTCCGACGGTGAAGACGACGACGCCGCTCTTCTCGCAGAGCCGCTTGACGGCGTCCCACGAGGGCACCTTCATGTGCGGCGGCAGCTTGAAAGGCAGCCCTGTATTGAGGAGGCTGCGGTCGACGTGGAACCCTGCTTCTATGAACATGAAGCACAGCTCCTGTTGCTGCTGCTCACCACCATCTTGGTCAGTAGTCGTGACGACGGCCATGAGGCGCGCGTGCTGGTGCGTGTCCAGAATGCTTCATAGAGGGGTACCTATGAATAGGACACCGTCCGGCGGCATGGCAACCTCTCTGGGCTCGCCGGACCGCGAGCGCCGAGCAGTAGAGGGGCCAGAATGCCACGCCGCGGAGCACGACGCTCTGTCAGCCCCCTCGACCATGCACCTCACCGACGACGGGTCCATGTCCCTCCTCGTAGCAGGCAGTGGCAGAACAGCTGCTCTGCTCTTGCTTTCTGAAACTTCCGTGCCTCGACGACCATCGCTATTTTGCTCGAATTTTTCCATCTGCGCAAGGCGTTCTGCTTGGTACAGCAGCAGAGTGAATATGAATGGTTGACGCATCATGCCTTCAAGACTGTAGTAGTCTAGTCGGGTAGTCGAGAAACAAAGCATGTAATAAAGCTAGCAAACGGCAAGCATGGAAGCAGAGCACCAGTGGCGGATCCAGGATTTTTTCACTGGGTGTGCATTCAAAAAGAAAATACCGTAAAGTCGGTACAAAAGACCACTATATAATCTATCTTGCTTTAGAGAAGATATCTCACTCAATATTGTGACTATACAATCATTAAACAGCTCATCACATATTTCTCATCTTACGTTTCACTAGATCCATTGCATAAAAATGCGCTAATTTTAGAAGCAAGTAAACCCAGTCTTAAAATGACAAGTTTATTTGTCCCATGAAGCCTAATAGAAAGCTCACACACATTGTAGATTTAATCAGAAACCGAAACCTAACTACTTGCCAGTACTTAGAAACAAATAAGCAATCGATGGAACTCTGTTCATGGCGGCAATTGCCCAGGAGCTTAGGAATATGAAGATTTGACCAGAATTGTGGAATACAATGAATCCTGTCTACTAATTGGGAGATTAGTGCCATTACTTGATTAGGGGTCTAGCTTGTGCCGTGCGTGTGCAGCTATCTTGATCGCTGGTTGGGCGCAGCTTCCGCAGTCTATCGAGTCGTGTAGCAGAGCGCCGCCATCCAGGAACGCACGAAGTCGAAGGAATCAAGAACTGTTTCCTAGCTTCGATGGATGTGGAAACCATCTCCTGAGCACCTCAAGGTACGGCTGGGCTTTACCATTTGGGTCATAAGCAAACTAATAGAAAAAATGACGGCCAAAATCCACGGTAGTCCCAGGCGCACCTGGACTACCCCTTGGATCCGCCCCTGCAGAGCACCGCTACTCGTTAAAAAAAAGAAGAAGAAGCAGAGCACCGGACCATGAATCCACACACCAAGGCTCACAAACAGGGGGAAAACAAAAACAAAAACAACTTGCCATAATGTGCATTGCAACGTTACTGGTAACTTTAGTCGCACGACATTCAACTAGAAGGTAAAAAGTTTAAACAAGTTACACCCAATTCTGAATGTTCCTCTGGAGAGAACTTCGGAAAGGTACCCATGACCTGGTCAAATCATAGTTCAGTCATACAATTCTAAGTAGTAAAGAACAGCATGTCATGTGGCATCCCATAGTTTCCTGCCTACTCAAAGCTGAAGCCTGTGAAAAATGCAGAGTCACAATAAGTTATTCGTGAGAAAAAAAGAAGTCCAATTACTTGATAAAAGGAACAAGAAAACTGGAAGAGTTCAGTCAGTTGGAAATTTCACATCAGTTGACCTACATGCATCTTAGTGTGATTATATCATATCAATGTTTCGGTATGCTATACGAAGGCATGAACTTGTTAACATGAAGCTGATTAAATTTTTCTATTTAATTATGTGTGAAGTAGTTTTTTCTAACTTTGATATCTAAGCATTCCCACATATCAATAACAAGAATGCATCTGCCTAGGCTGCGGACCAATGTTTTCTCATTATCAGAGCTTGAAGGTTCTAAACAACAATTATCGGTTTCTATTCATGTTAACGGTAAAGCAGTGGCCAAATAGGGCAAAATAACCAGGACATGGGGATGATAATGACGCCAATCTTTCAGAATCCAGGACAAGTATAAAGACAAAAATTAAACAAACATTTAACATATCAGACAACATGTTTCCGCTCCTTCTATAATGAAAAAGGCAGAACACCTGCCACCTCCCCATCTAAAAAAATGGCTAGATGTTTCCAAACTTGTGACAATAAAAATGTCATAGGTGACAGTAAATCAAAGATAAACTTTTTTTTTTGTTTTGAGATTAAAGATAAACTGACAATACAAGGAATGTATAAAAACAAATTATATATGAAAAAGAAGAAATTTATGCAGATCCCAAAGAGAGAATTACAATAAAAGGTAATGTGTAAAGCTACCATGGCATGTTTTACATATAAAATGTACTCTGTTCTAGAATTGCTGACTCAGGCAAAGAAAACAAGAACAAAAAATACTACACTCCTTGTCTAGAATATTAAAAACGGAGGGAGTAATTACAAAATATATATAACTCTTGGGAGTGCCTACATACAAAATACAAAAATATATGGGGAGAAGCATTATTCACCGGCTAAGTGGCTATTAAAGTGCTGCAACTAGCTTGTATGAAAAAACAGGTAACTAATAAAGCAGAAAATTGTGCTACTGTTCAAAACTCATTAGCAAGGCTTACACATTTTCATTATAACTAGTTAAAGTGAATGTAGAATTGGCGCTACCTATGAGAATAATTGAACAAAAGTAGAATATTGAAATCAAGTCACCAAGTTGTCATATTGTTCCTACACTGCAAATTCAATTTAAATAACTGATAGGACCTGCCGACTTAACAAGTTAGACGTGTCCCAGTTCCCATCAAATGCAGAGCAGGGTTTCAATTTAGTTCAATTTGTATTCCTACCAAACATGATTTTCTACTAACATGGTAGTTTCTAAATTGCTTTCTTTCTTTCATGCTTATGAAGGATAAGACAAAGTTCATATATATTGAAAGAATATGTAGTGTTGTTAGATAGCTTACGTATGTTAAATGAACACATGAGCTTTAAAACTTTGAGAACTCTCCCATCAACCACTTCACATTTAACCTCCACCACCTTGAGGTGTTCTGATATTGCATTTGATCTCTGTTCGGAAACGTAAATTCCTTTCATTTCGATTTCATGCTTAGGTCGCTGTAGTTAAAAAAAAAAACATTTCACCAAGTGAAAGAAATATCCCAACTTTAAAAGGCAGCAACTGTCCATTAATATATACCTTTGAGAAAAGTTGTAGGGTGAGCTTCTCTAGAACTGGTGAGTGTTTGAGAATGCAAGATATCACATGCAAGTCGAGAGCCACACAGAAATAGTCACTGAGTAGCAGAGTCTTCAAGTTGATAAATATAGGGCATAGTTGCAGGTCCATTTTGAAAATAAACTGGACAATGTAAAGCAAAAAATTGTCAATTGGTGCTCAAAATACAGTGAGTTAATGTAAGTAATAACTCCAAGTGGTAATGATGCGTACAACAAAACAGCTATCTAAGTGTAACTATAAACATTGCATATCGATATAAGTATTGAAACGTAAATGATGGGATGGTTCTGAAGGAGTAGAAGCATACCGTTTTGGATTCAGCTATCAATGACAATTTCTTCGGGCCGATTTGCAAGCTTCTAATCAGAATATTCCTGGTTATGGCCACCATTTTACCTCTTGACTCCACCCCCTCCCCTCCCCACAATGTCTAAATCCTGACTTCGCCTCTGTGGGCTGCTGGCCATTCGATACGTGCGTGCATTTTAGCGGGCCTGGTAGAGGAACCGAAGTGGACGACCGAAGGAATGACCAGATTTCCTATAAAGAACTTGGGTGCTACGAGCACGGCACCACCTGAAGCACTCACTTTTATGTTTCATGCGCGAGTTGCTTCCGAGAGCCTTTCTTGCACCTCATTCCCCCGTAGCCGCCCACCCGCTCCTCCATGCTTCCTCCACCCGATGCACTATGCAGGGTCTCCGAGCGCCACAGCACCCCACGTCGCCTCCACCAGCCCCCCTCCTCGGGGACGACTAATCCGCGCCCGCGCGCAAGGAAAATAGCGGGCGCATCCGACTACTTTCCCTTTTCTATTCACCGTAGGCCTCACCACCAGGTACCTTTCCCCTTTCTCCACCGCGAGCCAACCAGGCTCTTTGCGCGCAACCGCCATTGCCGAAGGGCTCGAGCACCACCGGGCACCGGAGCCGCCGCCGGGCCGAAGGGCTCGAGCACCACCGGGTTGAGGTGCCGCCGGGATTTGAGAGCGCCGGAGCCGGAGTTGAAACTGAAACAAATCTAGTTTTATGTGAATTCAAAAAAGTTTCAAGTGCACTTTGCAAACTTTCAAGTCTATTCAAAGAAGTTTCAAACCAATTCAAAAGTGTTTCAAGTCGATTTCAAAATGTTTCAAGTCGATTTAACAAAGTTTCAAATGGATTCAGAAAGTTTCAAGTCATAAGAAATCGGTTTCAAATTAAAATTACAAAGTTTCAACTCAAAGCAAAAAAGTTTCAACTCGGGAAAAAAAAAGGAGAAAATTGACCAGAGCGTCTTCTCCGGCTCCGGCGGTGGCTCCGGCGAGCCCGGCGACGGCGCAGCTCGCCCCTCCTGCCGCCAGCACGCGGGATGGTGTCCCGGCCGACCCGGCGAGGCCCGCCACGTCCTCCCGCCGGCGCGCGGGCTGGGAGGCGGCGCGAGCAGCCTCTTCTCCGGCAAGCGGGCGCAGAGCTCGGGCTAAGGGCGGCGCGCGGCAAGGCCTGCGGCGGCGGCGCGTCCGGAAATCGACTTGAAACAACGGCGGCGGCGGCCGCGCGTGCAAAGCAGCTTCCGTGCGGTGCCTTGTCCCGATCTGGGAAGCAACAGATGAGGATGAGGGGGCATGGGGCCCACACGTAGTTGTTGGGATTAAAAAGGAAAGTGGTAGCGGTGGAGACAGGTTGTTGGTGTGAAGAAGGAAAGAGAGCGCTGGCTCAACAGCGAGCGCGCGCGCGAAGGAAGCTTTTCGCCCCTCCTCTCCCCTCCACCCGCTGTTCCGCGCGGCCGCCAGGCACGAGTTTGCGTGGAGCTGATGTTCTTGCTGATCTAAATGTTGAGTAGTTACTACAAAGGTAAATTGCAGATTCCATCCTATAAATGTCTCTCTTTTTGAGATTCCACCCCATAAGCTTATTTGTTACATAAACCCACCCACCCAGCACTGTAGCTTTGCAATTCACCCCCCACCCCGCCCCTTGCCCACGTGCGATAGCCGCCGTTGACGAATCCCGCCGTCCCCCGCCGCCGCTAGACCTAATTTGCGCTCTGCCCCGATCGAATCGAGCCCCAATCCAAGCTCTGCCGCCATGGATTTCGGCTTCAACGGCGAGCTCGCGGTGGCCTGTTGAGGCATCCATGGCCGCCATGCCACGGATGAAGGGCGTCCACCACCACGGAGGAGGTGCGGCCACGCGTGCGCTGCTGATGGCCATGCACCTCGTCGGAGCTCCTTCGAGCTCAACCAGCGCGTCCTGCAGGGCGGCGAGGAGGCGGCGAGGGAGCGGCAAGGCATCGCGTCCAGGGCCTTGCGGTGCGCGCGCAGTTCGTGGCCGCGGGTGAGGAGCGCATGTCGCGGCCGGGGGAGCGAGCCGCGCGCGACAAGGCGTTGCGTCCAGGTGCTCGGCGGCGCGCGCAGGTTCGCGTGCCTCAAGTTCTCCACAGCGTCGTGAAGGACCCAGACGAACCGCTGCTTGCTGTCGCGCAGGGCCGCGGCGAGCTCTGCGACCTGCTTCGCCGGCATCGTCGTCGTGCTGCCGAACTGTCCACGTGCTCGCCGCAGCGCATAGCGGAGCGGACGTGCTCGCAGGCATCGTCGTCGGCTTCGTTGTCGAGGGGCAGCCCTCGGTACTCCGGCCTCCGGGTCCTGCGCCGCGACGTCGATGAACTCACCCTCGATTGTGCGCGGGACGTGTTGGCGACCACACCGTGCTCTAGCTGTTCCCCTGTGTCCCGACGATGTACTCCACCGCACTGCTTCACGCTGGGTCAAGCAATCTCCGTCTCGCTTGAATCGTCTGCTTCACATACGTGGACCTCACCCAAATCCCAAATTGAACCTTGCTGCAACTAGCGAATTGAGAGCTCGTTTAGATCCGTTTATCACCAAATCAAACTCCAATGTCCCGCGCACGAGTCGGCGCCGACGCCCGCCGTCCGTCCACGCGCAGACGTGCGACGTGGCCGCGCACTGCAGGCAGACCACCTCGGCGTTGGGGACTGGCGCGTCCTCGGGTGCGGCGACGGAGCTGAGGCGGTTGTACAGGACCAGGACGCGGCGGTGGCGGACCGAGATCGCCGCGAGGAGGAGACTTCAGCGCCGCGGCCTCCTCGTGCTTCGCCTCCGCT
Organism: Eragrostis curvula; assembly: GCA_007726485.1. NCBI lineage: Eukaryota > Viridiplantae > Streptophyta > Magnoliopsida > Poales > Poaceae > Eragrostis > Eragrostis curvula. Next base: position 10,734,037 of record CM017445.1, on the reverse strand, counting down.
CATGGCGGGACCGGCGCGGCGCTGCTCCGGCGAGCACGTGCGCTCCGCCGTGCGCTCGGGCTAACACGCGGGCAATTGGGGGGCAAAATCGGATTGTACAGTGCTGGGTGGGTGGGAATTTGCAGCAAAGAGACTTATGGGGAGGAATATCAGAAAGAGAAAGACTTATATGTGGGATTTGCAATTTACCCTTACTACAACCGTGAGTTTGATTGTGATAATGCCTGTATCTCCCTTTTCTTCGGAAGCTTATGTTTGTTCATGCCGAATTAGAAGATAAGTACAAATCTTTAACATTTTTTGAATTAGATTGCTACGGGCTTCGGCTGTATTATATAATTTCAAAAGACTGTCAATTGCATTACCTTGATATTTAATAGCTATTTTGGCCATTTAAGTATGCCATTTCAATTTTTATGTCAAATTAAGCCATTTTCATAAACGTTTTCTCATCATTGAAGTCTCTATCCTTTACATGACCAAGGCTAGCTTGACGTCCGTATCGATGCAGGGGCACTTACACTTTGCTAGTAGTATTAGAGAAAAAATTGGACAAATCAGCATGGCCAAAACCAAAACAACTTGAGCCGAAGCCCACGCACTGCATTACTGGGCTAAAAAGTTTCACATAAGGATTCCCTTGGATGCGGGTCAATTGCCACGATAGCACTCATAAGGAGAGCTAGCTTCAAAAAGCCATTAGTAAGGGTAGAAGCTCCAAAATAGCACTGGTGAGTGCAGTTTTCATTCCACAATGCCAAAATGGCTCCCAACCGGTCAAACCAATCATTTTTCCGGACGATTTTGCCCATAAGGCTATTTTAACTCATCTGGATGCTTAAACAAATCATAAAAATTCGGGAAAAACGAAAAAAGGAAAGAAAAAAACTGCCCAGACGCCATGTAAATCTGTATAGCCACCAAGAAATTCGAAAAAAAAAATCCAAAAAAAATCAGCATGGCGCCGGCAACCTCTCCTTCCCTTGCTCCGGCCATGGCGCCCTCTCCCTCTTCTTCTGCTGCGTGGGCGCCCTCTCCCTCCTGCTCCCGTGCGCCGAGCACTGACGAATCCGCGGCGACTCGACGCCCTGCCGCGCCGCCGCCTCGACGCGGGCTGGCCCAGCCTCGACGCGGCCTCCCGCCACCAGCCGCAGGCCCCGCCGCCCTGCCGCGCCGCCGGCTTGACGCGGGCTGGTGTGCTCGGATCCACGCCGCCCCGCCTCCAGCGGTCCAGCCGCGATGCCGCCCCACCGCCAGCCGCGCCCCGCCTCCAGCTGCGATGCCGCCCAGCCTCCGCCCCGCCGACCAGCGCCGCCAGATTCACCGCCTCTGGGTAGGATTTGGGGCCGGGGTTGAAGACGAACGGGAGAGGTGCGGCTCCAATGGATACAGGCACATGGGATGGCCTTCTGTTGTAGCCGGGGCATTTTCGTCAGTTCAATTGGGTTGTGCTAGTGGGGAATGAAGAAAGGAGTTATCTATGGCCTTTTGGAGCTTCCAGTTTTACTAAGGGCGTTTTAGAGTTGGCTCTCTTTAGGAGTGCTATGGTGGCAATTATCCCCCTTGTATGCCAGGTCGTAGGAGCCAAGCAAAAGAATTTTCTCTCTCTCTTCATTTTAACCTTTTGAAAACAATATTTTTTTTATGTAAGCAAAAGACAATATTTTAACAAACGAATGAAACGTGTATTTGTATTTGGCATAGGTGTGCATTTTTGGAAGCAATCAGGAGCCCAATCATGTCTCTTAGAGTGTAAAAACATAGAAAACAAAGGCTAGTTATGTGAATTTTTGCATTTCACCCGTGTACAAGGCGATTTTGAGCCTGCATTTCGTTCTTTGCAACGTACATATATGATCGTCATATATAGTACTCCTTCCGTTTTTAATTATATGACATTGTTGATTTTTTTTGAACTTTGACCAATAATATATGTGAAAATAATAAGTTACTTAACGTAAAATGTATATTGTTAGATCTATCATTAAAAGGACTTTAATATTAACTTATACATTTAACTATTTACATAAATATTTATGAATAAGACGAAAGATCAAAGTAACAAAATAAGTCAACGTCGTCATATACAGGGGCGGAGCCAGCCCTTTTTGTGGTGTCACTTGACACCAATGAACTTTGCTAATCTCCACTAGAATGATAGTTTAATCAGTGTTGATTGCATAACTTACGCAAAAAAATTTATAGAGGTGACACCAATGGTTCATTTGGCTGGATCCGTCTCTGGCCATATAATTAAAAACGGAAGAAGTAGCTCAACAATGATAATGTATCATCAGTAGCACGCAATGGACGCGAGGCAAGCCGTGGCATATCTCGTACGAGCCGCACGCGGCGCCATCGGCCATCTTCTCCAGTTGCCGCGTCGCCATGTCGAGCGCGTACCGTACGCCCCCGGGCAGTTGCTGTCTCCTCCGACGGTAAAGACGACGCCGCTCTTTTCGCAGAAGCACCTTCATCTGCAGCGGCAGCCGGATGGAGCGGCCTTGCCGCCACGCTCCCATCTGCCGGCGGACATGTGACGGCGGCGTGGAGAAAGTTGGTAAAGAGGACGATGGTACGGAAAGGCAGCCTTGTTCGGAGGAGGCTGCGGTCGACGTGGAAAGCACACCTCCAGCTCCTGCTTGTTACCGTCGCTCATGGTGGTAAATTGAACTAGCTGGCTTGTTTGAACGACAACAAAAGAAAATCGTAGGTAGTAGAAAATATGATGGAGGTGTTGTCTGTTAGTCCTTGTGTTCCCGTAATCCCATTTGCTTCAGGTTGACACGTATAGTTCGACCATAGTTGACCAATTCAGCCAGTATTTTTTACTCTAACAGTAGCAGAATAGCTGCTCTGCTCCGTGCCTCGACGACGATCGCTGTCTTTCTCAATTTTTTTGGGTCAGCACAAGGCGCTCTGCTTAGTACGTATAAACTCGAAGAGCGGAGTGAATATAAATGGTTGACGCATCATGTCTTCAAGACTGGCGACTGCAGTAGTCGAGAAGCAAGCAAATGGCATGCATGGAAGCAGAGCACAGTATGTCCATGATTCCACTCACCAAGGCTCACAAACAGAGAGCCTGAACTTGCCATAAGGTGCATTGCCACGTTACTGGTAACTTGGTCGCACAACATTTAGGGCGTGTTTGGCTGGGCTTATATGCCTAGCTTCTCCACCGGTTTATGCACTGTAGCTACAGTGCATAAGCCAAAAAAAGCACCCAAATTGCTGCTTATCTCGGCTTCTTCATTTTTATGAACAGTAGATAAGCAGGGGCATAAGCCGGTGCCAAACACGCCCTTAGCATGTTCATATAAGATAAAAAACATTAAACAAGTCACTCGGCCAATTCTCAATGTTTCGCTGGAGGGAACTTCGGAAAGGTACCCACGACCTGGTCAAATCATAGTTCAGCCTTACAATTCTTAGTAGCAAAAGACAACAGGTCATGTGGCATCCCATATTTTCCTGCCTTGCCTACTCAAAGCTGAAGCCTGTCAAAAAGGCAGGGTCACAATAAGTTATTCGTGAGAAAAATAATGCCTAATTACTTGACAAAAGAAACCTAAAAACTGGAAGACTTCAGTCGACGGGAAAGTTAACTTCAGTTGACCTGCATGCATTATGGTCTGATTATATCAATGTTTTTTTTCGGGGTATATATCATTGTGAAGACATGAAGTTCTTAGCATGAAGCTGATTAAAATGTTCCAATATTTTTTCACAAAAAAATGTGCTAGTATTTAATTATGTGATAAGTAGTTTTCTAACTGTGATATCAAAGCATTCTCACATATCAGTAACAATAATGCAGTGAATCTATGTTTTCTCATTAAATCTGAGTTTGAAGATTCATGTTAATTATAATGGCGGTAATCTTTCATAATGCAGGACAAGTACGAACACCCTCCCTCCCTCCCTCCCTCTCTCTCTCTCTCTCTCTCTCTCTCTCGAACGGAGTAATAATGAAATGTATGGGGAGAAGCATTATTCACTGGTAAGTGGCTATTAAAGTGCCTGCAATCAGCTTGTATGAAAAAACAGGTCCTCATTATATTAGCAACTATTAAAGCAGAAAATTGTGCGTTCAGAACTCATTAGCAAGCTTACACATTTAATGAACTATTTCAAGTGCATGTAGAAATTGGTGCTACCTATGATAATAATGGAAAAAATAGAATATTGAAATCAAGTCACCAAGTTATCATATTGTTCATACACTGCAAATTAAATTCAAGTAACTGATAGGACCTGCCACTTAACAGGTTAGACATGTCCCTATTCCCATCAAATGCAGCGCAGGATTTCAGTTTAGATCAATTCGTATTCCTATCAAACATGATTTTCTATGACCATAGCAGTTTATATATTGCTCGCTTTCTTTCATGCTTATAAAGGTGAAATGAAACTTCAGATATATTGAAAGAATACGTAGTGTTGTTAGATAGCTTACGTATGTTAAATGAACACAGGAGCTTTAAAACTTTGAGAACTCTCTTATCAACCACTTCACATTTAACCTCCACCACCTTCAGGTGTTCTGATATTGCATTTGATCTCTGTTCGGAACCGTAACTTCCTTTCATTTCCATTTCATGCTTAGGTCCCTATAGTAAACAGAAACATTTCACCAAGTGAAAGATATATCACAACTTTAAAAGGCAGCAACCGTCAATTAATATATACCTTTGAGAAAAGTTGTAGGGTGAGCTTCTCTAGAACTGGTGAGTGTTTGAGAATGCAAGATATCGCATGCAAGTCGAGAGCCACACAGAAATAGTCACTGAGTAGTAGAGTCTTCAAGCTGCCAAATATAGGGCATAGTTGCAGGTCCATTTTGAAAATAAACTGGACAAATGTAAAGCAAAAAATGTCAATTGGTGCTCAAAATGCAGTGAGTTAATGTAATAACTCCAAGTGGTAACGATGCATACGACATACCCTATCGAAGTGTAATTATAAACACCACATGTTGATATAAGTACTGAAAAATGATTGGATAGTTCTAAAGGAGTAAAAGATGAAAGTGTAAGCATACCGTTTTGGAGTCAGCTATCAATGCCAATTTCTTGGCTTTTGATAAACCTTCCAGAAGAACACAGCTGCTGTTGCCATGTATAAAACCATGACAAATGTTACAGTCACCTGAGTCACAATCACAATTACCACAACTATCCACATTCTCATTGGCGATTCTGACAGATGCATCTACTAACAGTGGCATGCTCTCAAGCACTGGAGTATTATTCCAATTGTCATCAAATTGCAGTGAAACCAGGGAAGGGGAATAAATATAAGTGCGGAAACTGTGACTAAATACACAATCAGTGATGGTGAGGCGTTTCAGGGATTCAGAAGAGATCCTCGTGACATTCAACAGGTCACAGTTAGTAATTTCTAGCTGCTCTAGTGCCGGACAGCTTGAGAAGTTCAGGGAATTTTCTTTCACTTCTAGACCAGAAAGCAATAGCTCCATCAAGTGCCGGGAGACAACAGGCACGTCATGTAGATCAAAGAATGAGTCAGTTGAACTATCTATCAACTGGAGCACCCGAGTCTGGCACCTTACAGCATGCCGGAACCAGAGGTTCACACGGAGAACGTCGCTGTCAGTAAATTCATCAGCTATTATGTCGAACCAGAGCATGCAGGTTTGGATACGGGCACCTCCGCGGAGGAGCAGTAAGTGGTCCACGAACTCCCTCATCTCATCCATGTCTTCGTACCCTTCGGCCATGATGCGCAGGTCCGTCGTGGAGGCCCAGAGGTCGCGCCAGCAACGGGCAAGCACGGACGTCCGCACGGCGTCCCGGGGTGGCAGGTAGCCGAGGATGTGCTGGAGGACGCCGTCCGGTAGGATGTCGATGCCGCTCCCTTTGCTCGCCATCTCCACGGGCGCCTTCTTTTCCTTGGCTCTCCTCCGCGACCGAGGCATTTCGCCGAACAGCCCGTGGGCGCCGACGCTGCGAGAGCAGCGAGACAACTCGGACAAGAGAAGGTTAGAAAGCTCACGGGTCGACGTAACGGGAAGAGGTATATGGAGGCGCCGCTCTTCGTCGGGTGAAAACCTCACCTCGCCGCCGGCAGCCTGGGGACGAAGCAGAGGCCGCGGTGCCGGAGCGGCGGAGCAGAGGAGGCGCCAGGCGGGCAGAGCAACTGCCTCGCTGAAAGTTATGGTTGTGTTTTTTTTTTTTCCTTTTTAGAAGAGGTTATGGTTGTGTTGCCTGGACCAGGCTGGGCCTGGGAGTGGAAACTAGACCGGCTAGAGCTTGGGCCAGTTGAGGCAAGGCCCGGTGTTTGGTTCATTTCTGTAGGCCTTTAAGGCCGGATGTAGGCCTGTATTCGAGGTTGGGCTCGCATCTGCCTTATTCATTATACCAAAAAAATTGTTCACCATCATCACTAGAACTTTCACTCTCCGTATCACACATCTGTACAAGGAACAATGGTAGAAGAAAAATGAGATAACAGATAACATGACACAATTTGTCTAAAAAAAAAAGATAACATGACACAATGGTATTCCCTCAAAACAAAAATGACACACTGGTATTAGGAAATCACATAACAAAGTAGCTTGTCTGCATAGTACATTATTGTTGCAAAGGAAAAAAATTAACTCACAAACTGAAACAAATGAGTCTCACAAACTCAAAACAAAAAATACAAGTCATAACACCCTAAGGCTATGAACATCTCTAATTTCCATACTTTACCTGGAGACTTTTGTTATTGCGGGATCATATATTCAGTGCTAGTTGAAAATCACTAGGAATGGGTGGCGCGCTCCGCTGTGCCGTTTAAGGATGTACATATGATATCTTTTAAACATAGAGGATAGTAGCTCAGCTGGTTGGGACGCTGATCCACTTACGTGAGGTGGTAGGTTTTAATGAAATAGGCTAGAACAATGGGTTGTAATTGTTAGAACAATTAATTTCTCTTTTTGAAACAATGTTAAAACAATACAATTAAAATATTAATTTTTGAAAATTCAAAATAATATCAATGTGAGATTTTGTTTTGTTGCATTAATTACAAGGATCATCATGATTTATACGGATTCGAAAACGAAGTTACGTTTTGGGAGAAAAATAGTTTGAAGTTTAGAAACCAACAAACAAACTCGTCGGCCACTCATGAGAGGACACCTGTCTCTGCTGCTCAGCCCGCCTCGCCCATCCGCTCACCATCGGATTCTGTCCTGCGTGAATTTTAAAGTGCGCTATATATAGGATTTCTGAGTGAAATAGGGTTTTTTAGACACGCGTGAAATAGTTCCTCCCAAAATCTCAGTATGCTCCATTTGTAGCCCATTTTGGCAGCTTGACAAGCCCACGCTAAGACTGTCTCTAACTGATGTCTATATGCTTAAAATGGGTTGTCAAATGAAAAAGGGGTACTAAAACATACAAAAACAAACATACAAAAACGATCTCCAACCGAACACGCAAAGCCTTTACCCATTTTCGGAGCTACGGGAGGGGCGACCCACAAATGGGGTTGCGGGGCGCGCTCCGCCTGCGTTTCCTCGTCTTCCTCGTCGCCTCACTCTCATCCTGCTCGCCGAGGTCCTCCTCACCGTGCCACCCTCTAGTCAGTAGTGCCGCGTCGTAGGCCTGGCCCTTTGGGCACCAGGAAGTCTTCCCCCGCCACGGCCACCAGCACGTGTGAGGCCAGCATCATCGCGAGCTACGAGGACATTGGTGCCAGCCACGGGTCGTCCACCCGCGCGTCGTTGTTCCCGGTCATGAACCTCCACTCGCGCCAGATCCGGTCCTCCAGCTCGGGCCCCATGGCGTTCGACGGTCGTGGCCTGCGTGGGGCGGGGCGGCAAAGAGGAGTGCAGCAATGTAGCGGCGGTGGCAGGGCGGAGCGCAGGACGGGGTGGGGCGGCCTGCGCGAGTGTGGGCGGAGGGGGGGGGGGGGGGGGGGGGCAGCGGCGCCATCTTCTTCCTAGGCTCCGGCGTCGTTCCACCGCCGGTGCCAAGATCGACATGCATCTCGCAGGTCGTCGTCGCCATGGTTATGTGCCTCTTCCCATCCTTCTCCCTCAATCCCTCCTCACCATGCTCCCCATCGCAAGTCGGTGCTCTCCCTCCTTCGCTTTCCCTTTGCTTCTTCCTGGCGGTGGAGGCGGATGTGGCATCGGCGGCGACGAGGGGAAGAGGAAGTCTGGGAGCGAAGCGAAATGGGAAGGAGTAATCTGGGACTTCCATTGGAGCTACAGATTTTTAGGCCGTCAAACTTAAAGGCAATGAGCACCCATTTGCACTACAAGAGAATTGGCATGTAGAGACAACTTGTAATATACTAGAGACACTTTTTTGTTGTCTCTAGACACTCGTAGAGGCATTTACTAAAATGCCACATAAATGCCTCCTCATGCACTGTCTCTACGATGTAGCGACACTTTTCTAATTGCCTCTTCAGGATTAGAGACATTTAGATAAAGGCATTAGAGAGTGTCTCAATAAACATAGAGACACCTTTTTGTTGTAATGTAAAATAAAAGAAAAAAAAACAAAAGTTTTGTAGAACCAATCATTGAACAATGTCTCTACAACTTTTAGAGACGTTTTTGAAATGTTTAAAGGAAAATGTCTCTTCCTATTTGTTATCGACATTTTAAAAAAATGCCTCTAAAGTGCCTCTACTTTCAATTCTATATAGTCTCCATTTGGAATATGTCTGTATGTTTGAGACACATTCTAAAGTGCCACAACAAGTTGCCTCTACACTACAATGTGGCAATTTATAGAGGCAAATTGAAAAATGTCTATAGTAAAATGCCTCTACAGCAGGTTTTTTTTGTAGTGTTGGCTTTTGGGTCTTAAATTTGAGTCTATCTCGGTGAGCCATTTTTCTCATAACAGCAGAAAATATTATGCTTTTCTACGTTGTACTTGTTATCTATTGTGATCTTCCAGATTTTGTCACCGTCATCATATACCTTGGGATCCAAGAACCAAGATCCCAGCAGGTATAGATTCAGACTTCTAAAATCTGGGATACCTACTTCCCCATGCTCTTTTTTTTTTTCGTTACAGAGAGTTGTAATGGCTTCTATAGCCCGTTTCAGAAACTTAATAATAGACATGAGGTAAATGGGGGTGCTTGTGAGACAAAGACAAGCTCTCAACAGGGTTAACCTACGTTCATAAGATAAGAGTCTGCCTTTCCAGCCAGCAACACGTTTTATAATATTGTTTATCACTGGTTGTACATCCTTTCTACGCAGTTCATCATGGTGAAGAGGGACTCCTAAGTATTTGAAGGGAAAAGAGCCAACTTTGCAATAGAAAATTTGGGCTAGGTTGTTGGTACATCTTCCTCATTCAAATTAATAAGAACCATATCAGTCTTGTGATAGTTGATCTTTGTCACACCCGGTCAAAGAAAATAAATGAATGTACTTCACATGTATATCAGAATTAGTTAACTATACATATAGTTGACAAATAGTACAATATCATTATTACAAGTTAAGAAAACGTTAAACATTCGATCCATAAGAACCTATAGGTCTAAAAAAAAAGTACAAATGCAGCAGTAAAGCCAAGCGTGTGTCTTCCATCTCCACAGATGTTGTCCGAGGAAGCGTCAGCATAGTAAAAAACGTCCGGATCGTCTGAGCAACAATACATGGAAAAAGAGAAATATATATAGCTCACATGAGTATATAGTGGAAAATATATGACATCTTGGCTATAAGCAAAAAAGGCTCCACTCGTTTTACTTCAATATGCCAAGCTAACAACCTAGACTCAATATATAAAAGTATTCTAATTTCTAGATGCCACCTCTCCAACTAAACTGAACTAACAAGAAAAAGCTCATCTGATTTCCAATCTGACTACCGATTGATGTGAACAAGGGTGCCCGATCTTCCGATAGGTTCTGGTAGACAACGATTTGGTGGAGACTTGACACAAATCGATCCGGCTTCCGAACAACACGTTCCAAAACCCCGCAATCGCAGCACCACGTCTCCTATGGTTATCAACCGTGCAAGCACGATTGACCTCGCCCAGAAGGCTAATCCCTGCCTGCGAATCGAAGAACACAAGCAAGAATGAAAGAGAATGCAACACAATTTGCAAAGATGAATGATTAAGCTCACAAGTTGGGGTCTCACAAACCGATGAACGGCAAAACTGTCAAATCAGAATAATCTAAGCAAAATCCAACCCTAACTTGGGTGGCGGCGGCTGCTAATAAAGACTTGGGGTCGTGCAAGACCCCCTGGACGCGCCCTTAGTGGGCTCACACAAGATACACGGCCCAAAGGCCAAAAACGGTGGCGCAGCACCGAGACAGATTCTGGATGTTAACTTGTTTTGACGATTTCCGATGACTCCAGACGTATTTTGACATGAGACCAGAGCCATTGGAAAGGTTATGAAATTATCTTTCTATCCATATGAAGAACGTCCAAAACCGAGTCCGTTTGCAACCTGAGCGACCGTTTTAGTGCAGACTGCTTCTGGACTCCGAAACGGACTCGAAGTCGACTTGAATTGGGCCTCCATCTTGACATGGACGCCCTTGCTGGTCTCCTCCGCCTCTAAGCCCCTCTCCATCTCCTTCCTGGTCCTCTCCTCTGTTCCTAAGTAAAATATAATCATTAGGTAGTATACTATTCTCAACATTCACATATAAAGCTTTACTTAGGAACGAGTTCACCTCTAAATTCAATTGGCGGGCGCGAGCTCTAGTGATTGCTCCTTGAATGTCCAGCAGAGGAGTGTCATTTGTATCTAAAGGAGTGATGTCCTCATCACCGATTCAACATGTTCCCACCACCTGGCTACCAACAAACCAACCAGCCAAACCCTCACTAATCATGAATAAGTCCAGGCCGTTCTTAACTATGTGCATGGTTGTCATGATAGTTTATATCTCTGCAAAGTTTGCACACGTTGAGTCGTGTTCTCCGTTTTGCTTCACGCTTCCGAGGTGTGCAGCCAGAGTTACACTACAAGGCTTTTATAAGGCTCCCTTATCCTGTAGACACCCGCTAAGGTTCCACCGCTAACAGCATATTGGAGTCCATTTTACCTCCGCTGCAGAAGTCTCTTCTTGCGTCACTAGACAACTGGATGGTGTGTACAGAGAAGAAGAGGATATCCAAGTAATTGGCCAAGCTGTACCCATATAAGCCTCATTGGCTGCGTTTTTAAGCCGGGTTACATGCTCTATGAACTTGTCTTTAGAACCTATAGAAAGAACTAGCACAAATCGAAAGCTCGTGCACGACGGCACCAAACTAAACATCACATCCTTCTAAGATACCCTAATCTGCATCTCTTTATAAACTATTACCATTCCAAGAGTGAAGTTCATTATTTCATTAGTCAAATTATTAACCAGACACCTCATGAACAACTACTAACAACAACTAGCAATAATCTACCCATACTTATTATGTACTACTCAACACCAGGCTTCAAGGAATAATAAGGAATTATCTAGTAAACCATAACATGGGATTCCAATTTAAGACATGCATGTATAAATAAAAACAAGACAATCCTAAGACGGGTTCAATATGATCAGCGACACTTGCCTTGTTACTGCTCAAATCCTTTGAATCCTGGTCTTGAAGGTTCAGTGATGCCGGCTCTTGAATAAAATTTGTCCGCGCAATCATACCGACAAGCAAACAACAAATACACTGAAAAAATAGAAGCAAACAAAGAAGCATAGTAAAATAATCGCACTAACAAAAAAACAAATTGAAGTTACACTATTTTTCTAAAAATTCTGCTACCGCAGCTCAATATGCTCTGTTTCATACAATAAACAGAGAATGTTGGCAATATGCTGATGAGCAACAGGGACCGGCATAATTTATATAGAAAATGGCCAATTGAGATAAGCAGCATGCTCGGTATGCAACATGAAGGGCATAAAATCGTCTAGACTTATGAATCCTAGCAAAGCTAACTGATGAGATTGCACATAAGGAAAATAGGAAAATAGAAGCAGCTAGCCGCAGCTAACTGCTGTCGTGATGCCTGCTACGGAAACAAGAGCTTACAACATTCACTTTATACAGAGAACATGATATGAAACGGGTTACGAAACTGCCTACATGTAGCGTTATACCTGCCTTTACATGGCATCACAAGGGGGTTACGATCCTGTGATCTAACCTTAGCCGTGCTTCCGTACCCCGCGCCTCCGGAAAAATTTCTCCGCCAAGGACAGCGCCCCTGTTTTGCGGCCGATCCTATTGATCCGGCCGCCATCCTCGCTATAGCATTGTCGAGCAGCAGACGAAGATGGCTTCGTGGACGTCTTCCATCGCGCGATGGTGGCCGTCACATCTCTTGGGATGGTCAGGCGGGCCGATCGCAAATTTTCACGCCACCGCGTGCACGTTCCGCGCTGCCGCGAGCGGGTCCGACTGGGCACGTCGAGCGTGCATGGATCGCGCAGCCAGGAGTTCCCGTCTCGACCTGCTCCTCTCCTTATTCGATGGATCGAGCTCAATTCAGAGGATGATCTTCTCTGCATTAGCTCGCATCTCGGCCGTTCACCTGGTGACGAACGGTTCAGCTTTGTCAGCTCTGCCCAGCTAAACAAATAGACAAGGGGCCCACAGTGCAGTCCTTTCTCCTTCCCCAACGTGAGCTAGCAGGCGCCTGCATCCCTTTCCTCTGCGAGACAACGCATTATCTTTTTTTTTTGGATGCAAACTGGAGGGGAAGGTCCCCTACAGCATTTTATTAATTATAATAAAGAGGTTCACTACCAAAAACAACAGCAGACCAAGATGGCCAACAAAAACAAGAAATAAAACAAGCCAAAAAAGAAAAAGCCAGCTAGACATTAATCTCGAGCTTCTATCCATTCCTTCAACGATTGAACGTGACGTGGCCTTGCTCGATGGATAACCAGTCGAAGCTCACTGAAGAATTTTCGGATACAATTATCCACTGTTGGATCCACTTGATTGAGTATCCAATCATTTCTGGTTGTCCAAATACTCCAAAACATGATGATAATAATTTCCATATAACAAGGTATTGCCAACCTCCTTTTGAGATATTTAACCACTTGAAGCTGATTTAGGTGCTGTGGTATATTGATTCCAATTTTCTTCCAAGAAGCCTTAGCGAAGTCGCGTCTCATGAACAAATGTCTCAATGTTTCTTCCTTTTGCCACAGACAGAGCTCACATACATAGGACTCCAAGTGCATTTTCCTTCGCTTCAGCATTCCTCTTTTTTTTTTTTTTTTTGAGAATCGCATTCCTCTTGTATATGACCGTTGATAGCGAGACGCCAGTGGTGACTTCCTCCGTCTCTAGAATTTTTCAGCTCAGTATTTCAAGATGCTCATAGAGGTCGAGTTATGTATATGCGTCCATAAGGTTGCATATGTGCGCTTATAAGGGGTTTGCATATTTTCCCTGTCAATCTCGGACGCAGAAACAGGGCGGGCCTAGGCCTAGGATTTAAATCATGGGTATTCAAAACTTTTCTAACAACTTAAAATATATATAGTCATAGAATTGATACTTTGTTTAGTACGTTTTACTTTAGTGGTTGTGGTTTGGTTTATGGCCCTATAAGTCATAAACCCTTCCAACATGAAAAAATAAATAAAACAATTTGGGATAGGCAGCCGTTTTTCATTATGTATCGGGATAAAAGAAGTTTTTGTTTTTTGGCTCACCCTCCAAATAAGATATTTGGATAAATTATTTTGCCAAATAACTTGGCTTGGATAAGCTAGATAATCATAAATAAGTCAAATAAATTATGTTAGACAATTCAAAGCAAAAGCTATTTTCTTGTATAATTTAGAGCCCTATCAAAAGGTACGAAGTGATCAACATATGGCAGGCTACTTTTTTGTTTGCCGAGTCTGTTTAGTGTTTATTTCTGTTTTCCCATACATACACATAAGCTACATTATTTATATAAAACGTTTTTCCAAAATAAAGGGTATTCATTTGGATACCCTTAAAGGAATTTAGGACCCTACGGCGTAGGTACATTAGAGCACCTTCAAAAGAACCTTATAAAATTAGCCTCGTAAACTTGATTTTTAGAGCAATCAAAAAGTATGAGGAGCAATTTTTTCCCTCCGCTAACAGTCCCTCCCTAATAATGGATCAAAATGATTTTCATTAGGCCACATCAGTATTAGGGGCAATAAAAACATTAATTTGAGAAAAAGCAGAATTGAGGCCCTAATTCTGGAAGCAAATTACATAGGACCCGGGTCCTTCACAAATAAGAAAAGACCCCATTCCTCTTGATCGCTGGCGCAGGAGGCTCGCTGCTAGGTAGAAGGATGCCAAGGACGGCGGGAACGACCAAGTCCCCCTCGATCGCTCGCGCAAGGACGGCAATGTAGGCGGCGGCAGTTTACTGATGTGAGTTCGGTGCTATCAGCCCATCGTAGTCTAATCTCTCGGGCAATAGCATGAATCAATAATTAATCTCTTTTGATAATCGTTTATACGCACAAATGACTACTTTCGCTGGCCATCGAAGTGCGGGCGAGAGCTCAATCTCGCCATTTAGATTTTGATAAAGATTTCTCATCCAAATAAACAACATTGGGGCAACGGTTTCACATTACAAGCACTTTGCATTCTTCTGCTATAATTTCTACAACATTCAGATAGTCAGATGACTGCATCAACATACAGGAGCAAAGGAGATGTTACATAAGAACACAGAACATTGAGCTTTGCAAACGTAAGTAATGGTCAAGCTGACGATCTGTAGAACGCAAATCTGAAACAACCACTGGGTATTTGCAATCATGAGGTTTGCTTCTGCACTTTGCCGTTGCCAAATTTTCTTCTGATCTGCGGCCTGACGGCACCACGCTGCCGCCGTCGAGCCTCACGGCTAGACGCGCCAAGCCGCAGCCGCCATCTTCCGCTGCCAGGGAACCCCAACAGGCTTGACAGATCGCCGCCCAGAAGGAAGGACTTCTCCCTTGCGCTTTGGGGTCGTGCGCCGTGACCTACGTATTGGATGACGGTGTTGGGCGAGGATTACTTTGAGATGTAGAAATACACGTGGCACAAGCGGAGGAGGGTCTTTTCTGATTTATGAAGGACCCGGGTTTTATGTAATTTGCTTCCCCTAATTCTTCTTCTGTTTGTAGGCACAAATGAGGAAAGTTTAGGGGTTGCTAACTTATTCGTCAAATTTTCAAATTCATTTTAAATTCAAAATTGAAAACCGATGAAACCGAACCGGACCAACTGGTTACCGCGATAACCGACCGGTTACCAATGGTTTTGCAAAGCCTGATGGCGCACTATATTTTTGCGTAATTTGTCTCTGTGAAAAATTTGTTTGTTACCGACAACGAACTGTTCCGCACGCGAGTCGATCGGAGTCCGATTGACTACCTAGTCCGATTTGGTTTGGAACGGGGAACGCCGAACGCGGCTATATATAAATCCTACGAGCCATCACGTCCGTCCTCGATTCACGCCTTAACTCGCTTCTTCCCTTCCTTGGCCCCCAAAACCTATCTATCAGAGCTCCATCGACCGACCCGCCGCCGCGACGATGGCGTGCACCACCGCTGGCGGCTGGCTTCAGCAGCGGCGCGACCAGGTCACGCACGTCGACGGCTCTCCCCTACCTGACGACGACGACGCCCTCGCGGCTGTCTTCGCCCGGCTCTCCGACGCGGCGGACATCGTGCGCTGCGCCGCCACGTGCCGGCGTTGGTGCCGCGTCGTCGCCAAGGAGGCGGCCGTCCTGTCCCGCGCCCTGCCCGCCCAGCTGACGCGTAGCCGCGCCTTTGTCGGCGTCTTCCACCAGGAGGACGCCGGCGTGACCGCCCCCCGGAAGCGGAAGCGCGGCACGAACAACGGCTCGTCGGGACAGCCGCGTTTCGTCCCGACGGCCGCGGTCGCCCGGCGTCTCCGGATCCCTTCCACCAACAGCGGCCATGGCGAGCTGCTGGAGTACGCCCGCCCCGTCGCGTCCCGGAACGGCCGGGTCGTCCTCGAGCTCCGGCGCGACGGGCACGCCGACGGCCTCAAGCTCTGCGTGGTCAACCCCATGACAGGCGAGGCGTCCCTCCTCCCGCCGCTCACCGGCAAGGACAAGCCCGGCTGCTACGCCATCGCCCTGCTCACCAGCGACGACGTCGTCGAACGGCCGCCAACGGCAGCGTTCTTCTTCCGCGTGCTCATCGTCTACAACCGCCGCAGCTTCACCGCCCTCCGCGCGTACTCCTCCGACACCGGCCGATGGAGCTCCGAGGTGCAGAGGAGGCCAAAGATCGACACCCGCGCGCTGCGCGAGCTCGGCCAGAGCGCCGTGCTCCGCGGCGTGGCTTTCTGGCCCCTCGACCGCTCGGCGCTCGCGGTCCGGCTCGACGCCGCCGGCGGCGAGCCCAGAGAGGTCGTCATGCCGCCAGACGGCATCCTGGTGGACACGCACCACCAGCACGCGCGCCTCATGGCCGTCGTCACGACTACTACGGAACAAGATGGCAATAACCAGCAGCAGCAACAGGAGTTGTGCTTCATAGAAGCAGGATTCCACAACGACCGCAGCCTCATGAATACAGGGCTGCCTTTCCAGACCATCGTCCTCGTCACCAACTTTCTCTGCACCGCCTCCGGGAACATCGACGACATGTCCGCCGGAAGATGGGAGCGGCGGCAAAGCCGCTGCATCCTGCTGCCGCCGCACATGAAGGTGCGCTCGTGGGACGCCGTCAAGCTACGCTGGTTCTGCGAGAAGAGCGGCGTCGTCGTCTTCACCGTCGGACAAGACAGCAACTGCCCGGGGGCCTACGCGCTAGACGTGGCCACGCGGCAGGTGGAGAAGATTGCTGATGGCGCCGCGTGCGACTCGTGGAGGAATGTTGTTGGCTACGAGATGGATGCAACGGCTTGCCTCGCGTCCATTGCGTGCTACTGATGATATACATTATCATCGTTGAGCTCTCTACATGTAGCGCTCACCATATATGTATGTATCTATGTGACCCAAATAAAATATGAGGAACATCTTCATTGTTTCTCCATATCATCACATCTTAAAGCTGGAGTACATAAAGGGTAAAAAACCTGGTCAAGTAACGTAGTTTCTAATGAAAATTTTCCGAAAAGATGAAAAAGGGAGAGAGAAAAAACGATACTCCAATTCTGCCCGTTGTGCCCAGGTTTGGAGTAGGAAAAAGTAGTAGACTAGTAAGAGAACAGATCCCCCAATTCTGCCCATTCTGAGATCACAAAAATTTTCATCAGCTGTACTCTGGAATAGCACAGCAAAAGGTCACTCACAAATAGCATCATAATGGATTCAAGAAATATAGAATAAGATGTAGCTACATAGTAGTAGTAGTTACCACCGACACACGTATGTTTCACTTGTCAGTCTTACGTCTAGAGATAAAGGTTCAAGCTTAAGGAATGTGTATGTTCCACATTCTTGATTTTTCCAGATAAAAGTATTTTTCCTTATTTTCTTTCACAGTTGCAAGCAGGAATGATCTGTATATCTACTGCTGTACGTTGCAAAGCACGAACTGTCAGCTCAAAATCGCTAGTACACCATGTGTACATTTGTGAAATGCAATATTTCTGGGAATGTGCATAAGATACAATAGTGTAATTGCTATACATCTATCGATCAGCTAAAAACGAGTTCCGTTTCAGTCAAATTATTGGCCAACTGTTGCTCACCACGTCTGCGTGGTCCTTCAGTATGTTTCCGAGACTTGTCATTGAGTTTGGGCCCAAATCAGGGCGTGGCTTTCTTTCGATGAGTTTTTTTTTTTTTTTTTGGAAACGTCGTTCAATGTTTTTGCTTGGCGCAGTTGGTATGTCGGGCTTCCTAAAAAAAAAAAGTTGATATGTCGGGTTTGTTTCTTTTTTTGTACCCGTTACTGATAAGAACCAATTTCAGTCCTCATTTCATGTGTTGTAAATCCTTCTTTGAAAAATTTATTGATTGTTATTTTGTTTTCAGTCATTTTTCTTTTTTGCAGAGAACCAATATTTTGCTGAAACACAACTTGAAAACACTCAATTTTTGCACAGAACTATCTTTTCATTGAAACTAACTTTTGACTGAAATGAGGACTGGAAATTACTCAATTTCTTCTTTCCATCGTAAAAAAAGCACTTTTCTATCCGGAGACTCCTGATTGGTTAAAAAAATTGAGTGAACCCATATCAGTTTTTAGCTGAACGTTGTATAGTCACGAGTGGAATCAGAATTTCTGCATTCTAGTAGGAGATCATGAGTGGAAACTGGAAACATATGAGTAGACACACAAAAATATGCAAAATTTGTGTAAATTTAAGCTCGTAAACAGTCCTTCGATAGTGTACTGATGAATATGCATGGAGTAAAAAAAAAATCACTCCCCTGCAAATATTTGGGTGTCCCTCTCTCCGGCCATCTGGCAGTTCTCCAAAGCCGGTTTACAACCCTTGGTCGACAAGGTCCCTGACAGGCTGCCAACTTAGAAAGGTCATCTTCTTAATAGAGGTGGCCGTTTCACCCTCACCAAGATTACTCTCTCAGCCATCCCAGTCTACATGACGATTGCGGTAAGCTTTTCAGGCTAGACAATTGAAACAATCGAGAAGTTGATAAAGGCATTTCTTTGGAGAGGGACATAGGTGGCATCCAATGGGCATTGCGCGGTAGCTTGGATGAAAGTTTGCCGTTTTCTCACGCTGAGGCTTGGGGCTTCCTTACAAAGCTCTCTTGGGTTAGGTCTTGCGACTTTGTTGGAACAGGCTGGCCCGGGTCGAGCCTTCCAAGGCATGGGCTGGACTAATCATTCCCACTAATGTCATAGCGCAGTCCCTCTTCAATGCTTCCATCTATGTCATCTTTGGTGATGGCAAGTCTGCCTTGGAGAGATAAATGGTTAGAAGGGAATCCTTAGTAGCCACAATTGCCCTCAACTTGGTCGATGCATTCCCAACTCGGTTACGTCACTCCAGTACTATGTTTGAGTCCTTATCTCGTCGCAGGTGGATCCCTAATGTTAGAGGGCTGGGAACTGTCCAGGCGATACCGGACTTCTTCAAGGTTCTGGGGCTAAGCTCAGAGGTCATTCTATCTAACGTGTCGGACCAGTTTTGATGGAAATGGACAACAGATGGTCACTTCGCCTCTTCCACGCCTTCTTTATTGGGCAAATGAAAGTCCCTGGGGCCATGGTCATTGGAAAACCGGGTCCCCAATAAATATCGCTTCCTCTTTTAGTTGGTGCTCCATGAGAGGTGCTGCACCTCAAACCGACTACTCCACCATAGGATGCACGGACGATGATATATGTGTCCTATGTGTGCAAGAGTCAGAAACTCTGGACCATCTTCTACTGCATTGTGTGCATAGTCGCGAAACTTGGCTCATGGTTCTCCGATGTCTTGGCTTACATCATGTGACCCTCATCTGGTGACGACCCTCCTTTTGTGGAGTGGTGGCTCCCCTAGTCGCACAAAAGGGTTGCCAAGGCACTCTATTGTGGTTGCGACACACTCGTCATTTTGTTTTGCATGGAGGCTTTGGAAGGAAGGAGCAAGAGGATTTTCAAATTCCAATCACTCCAATCGGTCGCTCTTGCTCAAAAGATCATCGGCGAAGCTTATCTTTGGGCGTCGGCCGGATTATCCAAGCTGCGAAGTATCCACTCACTAAGGCTGCCGTAGACTAGCTCTTTTCTTTTCATCTTGTAGGTCGTTGGGTTCGAGCTTGTGTTGCTCTTGTTGTGTTGTTTGTTTGCGTTTGTTCTTTCGGTCGGTCGTTAGCCTTAAGACTTTATATTGGATCTTGTATTCTCTCCTTTTTAATAAAATACGTGGTTTGCACGTTTTTGAAGAAAAAAATGATACACCTCCATTCCGTCTCATGAAACATAAACCCCCTTTATCGAAAAAATCATTGTAGATGGTGAAGGAAACCAGAGTTGAGGATTATGAAGGGACCTATTTGTAATATCTAGATAATTTGCTCCTCAAGGCTTTTTTTTTCTTTGAACAAATGACAAATCAAGGCGCGTTCTCGAGAAAATAGAAAGCTTTGATGCAATTTCTTCTAACGAATTCTCAGCTTTTTCCTTAAAAAAACAAAAACAGAAGAAAATGTCCGGATTGAAAATTTTGTTCGTCACGTCTAAAGACGGAAACCGATAACGCACGCGACTCGGAGCCCGGTTGACTACCGTGTCCGATTTGGTTTGGAACGGGAAACGCCGAACGCGGCTATAAATCCTAGGAGGAAGCATCACATCCGCCGTCCTCGATTCGCGACTTGACTCAGCTCCTTCCCTTCCTTGGCCCCCAAAACCTATCCGTCAGAGCAGTAGCCTTCTCCAGTCCATCGACCCGTCCGGCACCACGCGCCACCGAAACGATGGCGTGCACCACCGCTGGCGGCTGGCTGTGTCACTGGCGCGGCCAGGTCACGCACGTCGACGGCTCTCCCCTACTACCTGACGACGAGGACGCCCTGGCCGCCATCTTCACCCGGCTCTCCGACGCGGCGGACATCGTGCGCTGCGCCGCGTCGTCGCCAAGGAGGCGGCCGTCCTTTCCCGATCCTTGTCTGCCCAGCTGATGCGCACCCGTGCCATCTTCGGTGTCTTCCACCAGGAGGATGCCGGCGTCACCTCCTCCCGGAAGCGGAAGCGCGGCACGAACGGCGGCTCGTCGGGACAGCCGCGCTTCATCCCGACGGCCGCGGTCGCCCGGCGTCTCCGGATCCCTTCCACCAACGAAGGCCATGGCGCGCTGCTGGAGCACGCCCGGCCCGTGGCGTCGCGCAACGGCCGGGTCGTCTTCGAGCTCCGGCGAGACGGGCACGGCGACGGCCTGAAGCTGTGCGTGCTGAACCCCATGATAGGAGAGACGGCCCTCCTCCCGCCGCTCTCCGGCAAGGACAAGCCCGGCTGCTACGCGATCGCCCTGCTCACCAGCGACGACGACGACGACGGCGTCCACGAACGGCCGCCTGCAGCCACCGCATTCTTCTTCCGCGTGGTCATCGTGTACAACCGCCGCGGCTTCACGGCCCTGCGCGCGTACTCGTCCGACACGGCCCGGTGGAGCTCCGAGGTGCAGATGAGGAGGCCCAAGATCGACAGCCACAGGCTGCGCGAGCTGGGCCAGAGCGTCGTGCTCCGCGGCGTGGCATTCTGGCCCCTCCACCTACTTAATACAGGGCTGCCTTACCGTACCATCGTCCTCCGTATATACCAACTTTCTCCGCGCCGCCGCCGTCGGGAACGACGACATGGCCGCCGGCAGATGGGAGCGGCGTGGCCGCGGCATTCGTCTGCCGCCGGAGATGAAGGTGCGCTCCTGGGACGCCGTCAAGCTGCGGTGGTTCTGCGAGAAGAGCGGCGTCGTCGTCTTCACCGTCGGACAAGACAGCAACTGCCCGGGAGCGTACGCGCTCGACGTGGCGACGCACCGAGTCGAGAAGATGGCCCATGGCGCTGCTTGCGACGCGTGGAGGAACGTTGTTGGGTACGAGATGGATGCACCGGCTTGCCTCGCGTCTATTGCGTGCTACTGATGATACATTATCATTGTTGAGCTACTTACTATACATGGCGATCATCATATATGTATGTATACTGTATGTGACCCTAATGAAGTATGGGGAATATGGTCAGTTAAATGTATTTTCTAATGAAAAATGTCCGAAACGAAGACGAGGAAGGGGGAAGGAATAAAAACAGATACATATGCAGAAGTAGACTAGTAAGAGAACAGATTCCCCAACTCTGCCATTCTGAGATCACAAGGTTCAACAAATTTCCTCAGCTTTACTGTGATTAGCACCAGCAAGAGGCCACTCGCAAATAACATCATAATGGATTCTATAAAATATGGAATAAGATGTACCTGCTAGACAGGACCAGTTACCACCGACACGAGTATCCTTCCGCTGGTCAGTCTTACGTCTTGATGAAGGCTCGAGAAACGTGTATGCGTCTTCCCTCACTCTTGATTTTTCACGATAAAAGTATTTTTCCTTATTTTCTTTCACAGTTGCAAGCACTAGCGGGCATGATCTACAAATCTACCAGTGTACGTTGCAAAGCACGAATTGCCAGCCAAAATCGACAGTACATTATGTAAACTGGTGAAATGCAATATTTCTGGGAATATACAATGGTGTAAATCAGAATTTCTGCATTCAACTAGGAGATGATGAGTGGAGGCTGGAAACATATGAGTAGACGCGCAATACAGCCTGACAAACTATGTGCTTATAAGGTCAGGAAGAAGATTACCTCCAAAAAAAAAGGTCGACGAAGAAGCCTAGAGAGGGGGGAAACACAACCTGAATCACCATCTGGGCTGAAATAAACAGCTCAATCAGGGCTCATTTTGTGCTGAACCAATAGACTGGATCGAGCAGCACAACTATAAAATTCAGCTAAAATTAGGGGCCAAAACCGGAGGGGCGGAGATTAAAACACCTCTGCAGTGCTCCCGGAGATTTTCACAAGCAAGCAACTGACATGCTTTGCATACTGCAATCAAGTTTCTTTCGCCATGAGAGATGACTATGTGAGACGCCTAGCATCAGTTTCTGCTAGATTTTTGACAAGTGCGTTGTTCATCCACTGGTTACTTCCGCAGCAGAGCTAAGTGGCACAATTTTAAGATCAGCTGTCACCCCAAGCTGAGAGCAGCTCAGAAGCTTCCACCAAAAGAAAAAAAAAAGGGAACCATTCCAAAGTAGAGATGCAAACAGATCACCCATTACCTGTTCAAGGGTCAACAGTTATAGTAATCCACTTTGTCACTGCCATGTCACTTGACCAGGAATTAACCCTTGCATAGCATAGACACACAGCAACCAAACTACTCCAGTGGTCAGGTCCTAAGTTACAGCAACAGTTAAAAGAGTATCATGCATCAATCTCTTCGGTGACAATACGAGCTGTGACCATGATAGTGTCAATGTCAGCAGCAACGGAATCTGGCACGACGAACTGGAAGCAGCCGTCAAGGCCGGACATCCCCTTGGAAACGTCGGTGCATGCTACTCTGAACCTAGATTTCTGGTAGTGCTCAATCACTTGGTGACAACTGTGAGGACCCTTGTCCCCGTTTCCCATGTACGAGAGCTCGCATTTCACTTCCTTTGTAGAAGAGGGTCCTTGGCCATTGCCGGTGGCTGCAATGCCATCAGGATCGATGCAGACCATGGAGATGTCACGACCAAGCGACTGGCGTGCCACATGCAGCAGGAACAGGTACTTGTTGGCAGTGGAGGTTGAGGTGGCGCCATGACCGTCGGTGGCCCGGGTAGCAAGGAGGAAGTTGAAGCCGTCGCGGAGGGTGATGAGGTTCATACATTCGCAGATGGCAGCTACTCCTTGGATGCAGATGTTGAACCCCTTGCTGGTCCTGTCTCTGGAACGCGGCCAGCTGTGGACGCTAGATAAATGGACCCAAAGCACCGCTTTTGAGCCAATGAAACCACAACCCTCTCCAGGGCAGTGGCAAGGTGCGTGCCCGCAAATCTGGCGGTGGTTATGCTGATCATAGTAGGCCGGCCTGTCACTGCAACCATAGGCGGCATTTGGGCACAGGGCATTAACGGACTCCACTAGGCGCTCCACGGCGTGGCACCTTTTGTAGCCATCAGTGGGGACGCTGCAGACATGGCACTTACCGGTTGCCTTGAGCTTGTCACAGCATGGGGAGCACACCACATGCCCAACGTCGCACTGCAAGCATAAGAATCAGCATGCATCAGAAAAGATTATTCAAAAATGAATCAGTAATGCAGCCATGAAAGCCCATAATTTGAACATAAAATTAAGCCGGTTTAGATATGAATGAATCAGTAAGACCAGTACCTGCTTAGAAACATAAAAAATAAATTCATTTTTTCAGGAAGAACTTCAGATTTCAGTAATGTTTGGCCATGAGTCCAAGATTGCTGATTTCACAAGGTGCAAGTATTGAGCTACCAGGGGCTCATATATTTCAGCAGCCCATGCAACATTGTTGATAATGGAGTAGGTTGCCTAAGGAGTGAGAATTGCTTGGGTTGAAATCAGAGGACTGACTTTGCATCATTTACAGTAGTATGTGTCAGATCAATTCATATCCAGTATGGAAATACACCGTGTCTAATTTTCTCTGCTAAAGGGGTATTTCCATGGGTTTGCATTGGTATCGCACAAAGTTTCGAGAAATTGTTCCAGATTCACCAAGGGGCGATGGTATGTTAACATGCTGCGAATATGCTAAGTTCAATGAAGGTAGAGGTTAGTAGGCAGATTTAAGAAACATATTTTAAGTTTATTAAGATGACAGTACTTATCAGCCAGGTGGCGCCATTCATTATCCTGATGTGGGTGAGGAAGAGGAGAGGGACCCTGGGGAATAAGAAGGAATCAGGCTTAAAATAGATGGTGACAATATGTGCCTTCAGAATATATGCCTATTTACGGTGTTTCTGGGTCTATTGCAGACTGCAGACTACATTACATATCTCTGATGATTGTAAGGACAGCTATAAAGCAATACTAATCTAATAAGATGCAGGATAGGGGTATGGCTTCAGAGGTTTTCACCTGGCAGGAAATGAGGTTTGGTTGGTTTCTGAACTTAAGGAAATGTGTGAGTTATCAAGATGCAAGAGGCACTGAATTCAGATGATCTGATATTTGGAGCAGACTTATTGACTCGTAACTAGGGCCAATTTTATGAGGGTAACAATATTATGGTCCTTAAAA
The DNA here is from genome assembly GCA_007726485.1 of Eragrostis curvula. Classification (NCBI taxonomy): domain Eukaryota; kingdom Viridiplantae; phylum Streptophyta; class Magnoliopsida; order Poales; family Poaceae; genus Eragrostis; species Eragrostis curvula. The sequence goes on along the minus strand of CM017445.1, from coordinate 10,709,299 downwards.
CACAACATTAGGGGGAAACTTCATAACTTTGTTGGTCAGGTTACATTAGCCAATGTGTTGCTTACTGGAAATGACAAAGTAAAAGCCATGCCATTTGCAGGGGAGCCACATACAGCATATGGGGAAGATGAACAGGGCTTGGCCTATGCCATGTGTGGGATTCAGGAGCCAAGAACACTAAATTTGTAGCGGCCGCAGTTTCCAGATTACTCCATTTTGAAATACTTGTCATCCGGAAAATTACTGTAGCAACTTTGACTACATGTCTTTTTCTCTAAAATATTTTTGGTTACTTCAATCTTCCATATTGTTTTGTACATTTTGAGGCACACTACAATAGCATTATATAGTATCAAATGTATCTAAATATTTTGTAGAAAAAAAGTAGAGTCAAAGTTGCTATAGTAATTTTCCGGGTGACAAGTATTTGAAAACGGAGGGAAGTAATAAATAGTGCAGGTACAGAGGTTTCAGCAGTTCAGCTGAATCTGGCTCTGGAGCGATAAAATTCTCCCCTTTGAAAAATAACTGCCCGAATCCAGGTAGTTTGGTACTCGTAGAACAGATTCCTTTCCATTTTCTAGCATTCTTCTTTCTTTGGATGCACCATTTCCTCTATCTAAAAAAAATGGATGCACTAATTTAGGGTTACACAGGTGCATTTGTGTTTTGGGGGTACGTACCTGGAAGATGGGGACTTCAGCGGGAGGCAGCAGACGCCGCAGTCGAGGGCGTCGGTGTCATCAATCGTCACGTTCCCCGCCGCCTCCGCCAGACCACACGCCATGGGCAAGCTCGTCGGGCCAGCCTTCCCCCTCCATCCGCCGCCGCGATTCTTCTTCCCGTTCGCCAGGGTAACGCGCGTGCCGCCTTCGCGGCTTCGCCCACCTGTTTTGCTTGCCAGTTTCGTCAAGTGGGCTATAGATGGGCTGGTTTCCGTCAGCAATCTTCCTCGCTCCCTCCCTCAAGATCAGCCCATGTTATACACGTCAGCCCATTTGTCTAACAATTTAGGCCCATTTGACGTATCGGCTACCCAGAAGTAATTTTCCTCAAAAAAAAAAGAAGTAATTTTTCTGTCTCTCTCTAAAAAAAAAGAAGTATTTTTCCTTTTGTTTTTGCTGGTCAGCACTATTTTTTCTAACTTTAATTTATGTTTCTTATTTCTCGATTATCTTTTCTAAGTAGGGAGCTTTCCGGGTTAATTTTTCGCTTTGATTTTTCTTTTTTTTCTTTTTTTTTGCCGGCAAGATTTTTCTATTTGTTCCCTTTAGGGACCGGTCGAACAACACAAATAATCTAGTAGAACAATGACACAACATACTGGAACAAGGTTAATATACTATTAGAACATTGTTATGGACTACTAGAACATCATGAACGAATTAGTGAGACATTTACGACAATCTAATGGAACATCAACGGACTCGCCGACCTGCAAGTAAAAATGAACATGTGAAACCATTGGAACAAAACTTTGATTGCTGCCATTGAGAACCAAACAAATTTAAGGACAACCGAGTATCAAATGATTTGTTACAATGAACTAGTTTCCAAAGTGTATTAGTTCCACGATATGAATTGAGTGACCACAAGCTCAAAGTCTGACGGAAATACTTGGATCATACCTCCTCCTGCGCAAATACAAACGAAACTGAGCGAGGAACTCGCCCGTCTACAATTTCTGCAATACTGCCGCTCCTAGAGCATAAGGATTACGAAGTCACATTAACAATGCGACGATCTGTAATGGAGCAAAAAAAAAAAGAGTGAATTGCACAAAATACTAGGTTTTAGGATCATACTCTCACCTTACACTAGGTTTAAGAATTCTTTGCATGAAACACTAGGTTTTACCTTGTTCTTTCTCACTTTGCACCACCTTTTACAATTTCTCAGCACAAGACCCACAAGTCATACTCACATATACTTTTGGTATGTTTTTAATTAAATAGCAGTCTAATAATGCTAACATAATAATGTTTTACATGATTCAATTGTCATAATCTCTTCTAAAAATGAGCAGCTAATTTTTTTTTTTTTTTTGTATCTGCCATGTTAGCAAGTATCCACCGTTATGTGCCATAATCAATTAAATCGAATTTCACATTTTGTTTAGTTTTCATTATTTTGTTTTTGGTTTATAAAGAGAAATACGGTTCAGCACAAACATTATCATCTTGTTTCGAAAAGAGAAAGATATTTTTGAAATTCAGCAGGTGAAGACGTGAAGTGTTTTTCTTTGTATCTATAGTTTAAAACTAAATAATAAAATTAAATAAAATTGAAGGTATTATCAGATTATTATTTAAATGGCCAATCTAAAGTGTATGTGACTATGACGTGTGGGTCTAAGGATAGGGAAGGGCAAAAGGTGGTGCAAAGTGAGAAAGAATAAGCTAAAACCTAGTGTTTCATGTAAAAAATTCTTAAACCTAGTGTAAGGTGAGAGTATAGTCCCAAAACCTAGTGTTTTGTGTAATTTACTAAAAAAAAATGAGGTGTCACAGACCGCAGTGGGAGAAGTGAAACTCTTGAGCCACGATAATTAATGACAGTTTTCGACGAGTGCTTCAATTCTGGTAGCTACTAGGGAACACGTGTGCATTCAGTAGAGGAGAAAATAAAAATAAAGCTTTCACAATGAGATGTGAGGCCCCTTACACCAAATGCTCTGCTTGACCTGCTTCTTCCGGAGTGCAATGTACACTCACCACATATTTCGGCTGCATAATTTTCAGAGGGAGCAACTATATCTAATTAAGAACAATTAGAAGTAGGCACACTAAACAGATTGTCCATAACTGGCCCCTGTACGTGGCCTATTAGAGGGTGAACAAAAGCATAATCCACTTTGTCACGACTGCCACTTCACACACATGACCTGACTCATGAGATCCACCTAGCTTAGCATGCAGCGTCCAGACACAAACAGAATCTAAACGATATGACGAAGTGAGTGATTACAACCAAACAGTGGGTCCTAATTTACATGAGTAGTTAGGTTTAAATACTAACATAAATAGAACTACTTGATGGTAATTTTGGCTTGGACTTCGATAACATCCTCGCGGTCTTCAAGAACCGATTTTGGCACGACAAACCGGAAGCAATCTTCTTGGTTTGGCAGCCCATTGGACAGATCAGTGCATGGTACTCTGAAAGTGGACATCTGGTAATGGTCGATTAATCTGTCACCCTTATGACGATTATTGGCGAATTGGAAATTTGAGTACCAGAGATTGCATTCCACCCCCTTCGAGGAAGGACCCTCTTCATCAACGCTGGTGTGAGGGTGGATGCAGAGCATGGAGATGACCCGGTCAAGCGGCTGCCGCACCACATTCAGCAGAAATAACCACTGGTTGCCGGCAGTGGGGCTGGTGGTCGCATCTTGAGCACCGTCAGCATCAAAGTTAATGAGGAAAAAATTTAATCCTTCATAGAGGCAGAGAGTCCTTGAATCATCGGCCATGATCATGGCGGCGCACGGCCAGCCGTGAACGCCAGCAAAGTGGTCCCAAAGAGCCGTTGTTGAGCCGCTGAAGCCGCAATCTTTTCCAGGGCAGTAACATGGTGCATGCGGGCACGTCCGGCAGTGGCTGTGCTTGTCATAATATGCTGGCCTGGCAGTGCAGCCATAGACAGCATTTGGGCACTTGATGACACGAATTTTCTCAAGCAGGCGGTCCATGTCGTGGCATCGGCTGTAATCACCTGTGGAGATGCCACACACATGGCACTTACCCCTGGCTATGAGCTTGTCACGGCACACGGAGCACACCACATGTCCCGAATTGCACTGCAGGCACATTTTATCAGCACATATAGTAAAATAAGTATTCATGATGTTCAGGGAAAAAACTAGAGATAATGAAGATGGTCTGCCATTCAAAAAAAAATCTTATTTCTGCGATAAGTATTTGAATTGCGTGAAAAAAGACATCAGCTATAGCTTGAAATGATATATGAAAAAAATGTCGATGAAAATTGCATGATACTAGAACAGAGAGATCTTCGTTTTATCTTCAAGCTAAGAAACTTTCCACCGCCACGGGCATCTTTAATCTTAGATTTTAAGATGCAGATTTGCTGATTATAATTTGGGCATTTTTTTCTATGACAATTGTTCCCAACAATAGGAAACTGAAGTGTTGCCCTGTTATTACAGAGAACATGTTTCAAACAAGTTGTTTTTTTAGATAATGGGGAAAACTGTTCAAACAAGTTACTACAGATCAGATATGTGAAACAAAACGTGATCAATTGAACAATCACTTGGATACGCCTTGGGATATGGCTCACAGATTTAAAGTAAGATAGAGCTGTTGGATGCAAGGATGTTTCTAGCACATATTGACACTATTTCTAGCACACATTGTCACGAGTCCTTGTGTTTGGTGTATTGTGATGGTTGAAATTTCAGTCAAATAATTCAAAAAAGGGCCTTAATGGTTCCCACAACCCCTTGATATTTCTCAAGGTGGAAAGGAGCGTTTTGGATTACAATGGACAGGTTGTGGATCTGATTCTGAGGATGATATACACAATAATCAACTTCTGCAGGTGCAGCAGAATTCATTTGGCATTACAGATGTAGACCTGATGCAATTCACTCGATTCCTAAGATAAGGTTCAGGCAAACAGTCAAAAGTAAGGTGCCAGACAGCGGATTACTAGGGTGCGGTGAGGATGCCGTTTTGGATTACCATTCAAAGGAAGATGATATGTCCAATTCTCCAATGGTCGAGTTCTGCATCTGTTGCAGAATGCAGTTCGCATCACAGATGCAAACTAGTCCCCAAATTAAATGGTGCAGGTGAATAGAGGTTTCAGGTCGATATGGTTCTGGAGCGATAAAATTCCCCCCTTTCCAAATTACTGCTCGAATCCAGGGTGTCTGGTACTTGTACAATAGACTGGGTTCCTATAGGCGATTACATTATCAAAATCTAACAATTTGTAGCATTATTTCTCTCTATGGATGCACTGATTCAGGGTTTATTCAGGCGCATTGGGGTTTTGGGTGGGGATATACCTGGAAGACGGGGGGCTTGAGGGGGAGGCAGCAGATCCCGCAATAGAGGAGGTCGGTGTCGTCCACCGTCAGGTCCCCCGGCGCAGCGCTGTGACCGCTGTCCGGCCACGCGCGCACCGGCCGCGCGCTGTCCGGCTGCGCGCGCGCCTGCGCCGCCGGCCAGGCAGAGGGTCTTGCTTGCTCCAGTAGCCTCGCTCGCTTCGCCGCTTGCTCCCAGGAGCACAAGCCGTCCTGCTCCATCCGCCGCCGGATCTCGTTCGCTCGACCTCCGCTCCCAATGTGGCCTCCGGCGAGCAACCCTCCTTCCCTCCCTCGTTCTTGGAAAGGAAAATGGCAAGCCGAGGAGAAGCACGTGCTAGGGACAGAGCAAGGACAGCTCTTTATCGCACTCCGGATCTGAGCCCCCTACAGTACGCGTCACGAGTTCGATGGCAGTGAAACATTACTCCTACGACTCGTGATTAATAAGTATTTAAGTGCTCAACCTGGAAATCAACTGGTTATTAAGTATAAGTGCTCAACCTGGAAAACAGAGTCACACGCGACGATCTTGCAGGACATGTTTTGACTCTTGTTGACTGTTAGTTGGCTCGTTACAAATCTGTATCGGGCAGTGAAATGAGTCCACGATTATATATATACCAAGAGAGAATTTTTACTGGAGTAACAATTTCTGCAAAATTCACACATGATTGATTCATTGAAAACGTGCCTAGCAGAGGAGGCCTGCTAGACAAACCGAAAGATTTCTCACCAACAGAGCAAACGTTCCCAAGCTAACGACAAGAAAATCAAACAGTTCCAATGCCATAGACTCACAAGAACAAATGCTAAGTATAAAAAACAGTTTTCTTTTTCATTTGACACCTACAACAGAAGTCATTTTCAATTTACATACACAAAACATAGTAACAGAGGAAGCTTTCTGACCAGGTGCGATACCACAGTAACACAAAGTCACTTCCACTCCACGGTATCAACCACAAATACAACTTCAGTTCACCACAATATCCAAACACAAGAGAAAACACTTGCTACGGCATAACATTAGGGTAATGTAGAGTTGTTCCATTTCATCCCTTCCTACTGCGACGGGATGGGCTGCATCTCCGGCGCCGGAGCAGAGTCAGCCGGTGGGCACGCGAACACCCTGGCGAGCCTCTCGGTGGGCACCAAAGGGAGGTAAGTGGCGACTGTGTTACCGCGCTTAGCTCCATCGAGCACTGCTGAGTTGTACTTTGCTGACAGTTGTGCAGCCGTGGGGAGGACCGCCTTGGTCACAGTGGGCACCAGTGGGAGGCGGTTCAGGGCGACCCAGGCTTCGGCGGCCCTGCGCTCCGCAACCGGCTCATAGCGGGTGTAGAGCTCCCTGGCTTTGGGCTCAGCACGGGCAATAGCTGACTTGGCAAGACCGGTGGCTGTGCCGACTAGACCAGCCTGGCGAACCTCTGCGGCTGCCGACCGGGCGAGGGTAGGAGCCTCCTTCACCACCGGTGGGACACGACGGTCCAGCTCCTCAACGGACTCACCGACCTGCAAGGGCGAATTTTGTACATAAGAAACCATAAGCCTGGAACAAAATCTGATGGCAACCATCTGAGAACAAAACAAATGCAAGGGCAACCGAGTATATGATTTGTGAAACAGCTAGCCATGTCCAAATAGTAAACCTTAAAAAAAATCGATTCCACGAAATGAATTGAATGACCACAAGCAGTCCTACACAGGTTGATAGCCTGACACCAGTACTTAGAACATCAATCATCAATCACGTCTGAATCAATACCAATCTTAAGACATTAGGGGAGTGCTCTAGAACAATACTGCACATCATTGCAAAGGATGTGCATAAACAACATAAATGAGAATTCAAACAAGTTTCCAACGGTAACTCTCTAAAGTCGACGCTTTCAAGAAGTGACAGTCGCGGTTGGTATTGATGTTTCTTTCCTCTGCTATTGTAACTCGCCAACTGGGTGTCACCAAAGTTTTTCAGCATTTCAGGCAAGTTTTATTAGTCTCAAGCTGTGATTGAATGTAAAGGTTTATTTCTGCATCATTTAATCCTATTAAGGTTCATAAGATGCCATCAGTAACATGCTACCAGGATTGATTCGATTTCCACATCATCAGTTAATTTGCTTGATAACAAACTTGTATCACAGGATTCAACCATGGCATATCTATCTAAAGATTCTAAACATCAACCCACCACCTTGTGAATCAATTCAAACACCAGCAATCTGGAACAAAGTCCCAGAACAACAACAATAGCAGCAACTTTCGAGATAGCCTTCAAAACTACCATATACAAATTGCACTAAAGCCATCCATCTAAAATTCACAAATCCATTGCATCCTGAAAACTACAACGCCCCAATTTTGGCGAACACACTGAATTGCATGGAGGAATCAAAGCATTCATACCTTGCGGTCGAGGAACTTGAGGAGGTCGAGCGGGACGCCGTGGAAGCGGTCGTAGACGGGCCCGACGACGGCCTTGACGGTGCCCTCGACGTGGTCAACGCCAGGGCGCAGCGGCCCGGCACCCTGCTTGGCGTAGGCGTACGCCGCCGCCGCGAGCACCAGCGCCTGCGCCGCCGCCTGCTGCACAAACGCCAGGTACATCAGCCTCTCCTCCTCAGCAGCAGCGGCCGCCGCCGCTTCCGCGTTCTCCCTCTCCACCGTCACCTCCTCCTGCGCACACACAAAAGAAGAAATCCGCAACCACAAATCAACACCACGCTCACAAGAAATCGGGAGAAACCAAGAAACGCAGGGGAAATCAGGAACCCTGGCTAGCGTACCGCGGCGGGCTGGTTGTTGGCGACCGGGGCGTCGTTGTTGGTCGACTCGGCCATGGCGGATTCGAGGACCGGATCGGGTAAAGATCGAATCTTTTCGCTTGCTTGTGGGGGTGTTTGCTTGTTTGTTCTGCGGGATTTCTCGGACTCGTGAATCGTGATGAGGATTGAGGACGGAGAGGTTGGGGAATTTTATAGGGAGGAGGGTTGCCGCGACTTCATTAACAACTCGGTTCGATCTCGTTGCATTTTTATTTCTTTTTTATTTGCTTAGTGGCGAAGCAGCTTAATTGAGGCGCCCGTTTGTGACCGCGTCGGGCCGGTTGCGACGTGGCTGCTTCTAGAAGGGCCTTAGCTGTGTCTCTGACCGTGGGGTCAAGGAATGCTGGGGCCCACACGTCGGTGGGAAACGGTGGGGGCGGTGCGGTGGGATGTGACGTGGTGGCGGTTCGCGTTCACGCGGTCGAAGGGTGTGAACGCCATCGCCGGAGTTTCTTTTCGGCGGTTTCCATTTTTTTTTAGCATAACAATTTTATCTTCTACGCGAACGCCGTTAGGATGTTTCGTCTAGGCAACGTTTTTGTGGTTTCGCATGCCAGGGAGTGCGAAAATCTGAAAGCAAGATTAAAGAAGTATTTTTTCTGATGAAGAATGCATTTTTTTCCCTTTACTGTCTGTTTTCGAAATGGATGAAATGGTACTCGCGAGTTGAAGATCAGCGGCAACATGCGTTTGTTTGGGCCGCTTCTAGAATTTGACGCCAATTTTTTTTTCTTTTTTTGAGACTGACGCCAAATTATCTGAAACGGTGGCGGAAAGGGGGTGTTCAGGGGCCCAGGTAGTTGTCACTCGTATTACGAGTTCAGCATAAGGTGGTAAAATATTTATCTTCTTTTCCCTGTACAAGTACATGATGCCTCTTTGGAACAGCTTCCAACATCTGATGAAGAAACATGCGCTTCACCTACCATCATGAGGCCAAACACAAACATGCAGTTCAAAATGTATTGCCGACGCCACAGTTTCGAAGCGAATGCATGAAAATTTTGCCTCTACCTTCCAAACCAAAGCAAATGCTCCTGCGTCTCAAATAAATTAGCAGCCAGATGTAATTTGTGCTCTCAAGCAGCTTACTAATACATCACACACCTCAACACCAGCAAAGCAGAAATCTACCAAGGAAGAAACAAATGATTGCAACACTATATATTGATAACCAGAAGGATCATAGATCCATCCAAATTATTCAGCTACAGTTCAAGATAAATCTCACAACCCTCTTCAGCCAAAATTATGATAGGAACCACCAGCGGAGTACAACGGGAAATCTTAAACAGCAGAAATTTGGTTCATATGGAAGGAAAATAAAATGCTATGAGAACAAAAAAACATTCGATGAAATAAGTAAACTGATCCTCTTTTATGACAGGCTAATAAGCAAATGATGGCTCACTGGGCCGGAAGCTTCTGTAGATGGAGGCTGCAAACTGGCACGAGACCAACAGTGCTATCTGAACCTGTTCTGAGGTGCTTGGTCCTGACAGTAATCTGCCCGCTCAGCTTGTTGTTCAGCCCCCAAGCCGAACCGCCATCTTTGAACCCCTTCCAATTGGAACTGGGGATTGCAGATTAGCCCCTAGAGCAAGGTCACGACGCCACTTCATAAGAGAGAGACCCAAGGTAGACAAGGACTGCCAATGGGATAGTCTTTGTCCTTCAGGCGCGCCTCCAGGTTAGCTCCATAAGCAGTGTCCCCTTGAGCCCGCATTGCACCAGTGCTCGCAACTAGAGCCAGTCTCTTCCCAAGAGAGAGCTGGTCCTCAACCTTCAGCCCAGTTGCCACAATGTCACCCAAGAAAGTCACCGAGAATCCTCCAGTAGTCTTGTTCTTCTTGATATTCTTGATTTTGGTCTCACCACGGAGAATATAGGCGAGCTGCCGCCCAACTGTCTGGATGTCAAAACCAGCAAGCGATGACGCATTCTCCCCATGCTTTGCTGAGACAGAGGAGTCCAAATGGATGCTAAATTCCTTCTTGTCCTTGGTGACCTGAACTGCAACATTAGCTGGGAACCTGTTGAGGATAGCTAGTGTCTCTTCAACACTTACTCCATCGTAACCACAGTCATGATCCCACCCATGTGCATCTAAACTGGCCTTGCCAGGACAGTTGAGGTTGGTTCCAGAAAGCGGTACCGGTATGTCGGAATATACAACACTGAAAAATAGTCTTTGATGTTCCAGCAAGGAATGAACTAATCTTCCTAGTCGTCAACGACGCCTTGCCCCGGTCGCCACTTCGGCACGTGTGGTGCCCCAGCAGGTCGCCCATGGGTGGCGGCTGTCTGGCGCAAGTCTGTCCGGCCCGGCGGCCGTGCTTATACTGCAGGCACGATGCACAAGCTTGCAAGCACGCGCGTCAGCTACCCGTGGCCGTCGTCCCCTCTACCAAGAATCGGCCCACCCCTCTTCCCCGAGCGCGTTGTCATTCGCGCCGCTGAGCCCGTGCCGCGCGCTGCCGTCTCCTCGTCCGCATGGCGGCTCCCGTCCCATTCGTTGGAGCAGAGCGTCCGGCCTGTTGCGGATTACTCCTGTGAGAAGCGAGCTCCTGTCCCGCTCGTTTCTCCGTGGCGAGAGCGCTGTTTACGGCATCATAGAAATCACGAGGAATTTCCGGTAAGCACGGCCTTGTACGCTCTGGTTTGGTCGATCAGAATATAGTTATTATGCAGGGCTAACCGAAAGTGTCACGATGCCTCCTATTAACAAGGTACTCTACGGTACAAAATCTCCATTTAAATCCAAAACTAATTCGTTTTTGCCTCCTGGCTCTCGGTGAGGTCAGATCACCATGCTTTTACGTGTGCAACGTAGAAGCACAAATTTCCCATATGGATCTTGTGTGTTAAAAAAGGTTCATAACGATCATTCGTGAATTTTTTTCATTACACAATCTTAATCGTGACTTTGTGAGATGATTAGCAGCAAATGATTTCACATCGAATTGTATCGTGAAAAAGGAAACATGGTCTATGTACGCGGTCCAATTTTCACTTGAACAAGTCTTCATCGAGTTTTTAACTTCGGTTCAATAGAATGAAAAATACCATGTTATTATAAACAGGCATGCAAAATCCTAACAAAGTTTTCTAAATTATGGGAGACTATTACCTTCTAAGAGGTAAAAAGTCCTCAATCTAGTTAAATGGACTAGTTAAATGGACGGTCTACAATGTTTTTGAGATACCTAAAATTATAGTATTATGTAAAAAATCAAGACATGTAAAAAGGGACAGCAGAAGCAAGGGTTAGGTCAATTCAATCATTCTCCTCTCGCTAGTGAATCCAATCCCTCAGGAAGCTAATAGTTTGAAAGTGATTTTGTTTCAAGCGAAGAACATTTCTAAATTGAAATCTAAACGTTTTTAATTCTCGGTCAACCTAAAATCTAACGCACCTCAATGTACAACGGCGGATTCCCTCACGGCCTCCCTTCTCAAAGGGCAAATTTGTCTGAGACACACTAAAAATGATGGTTTCGTCCGCAGCACACCAACAAAGTTAAAATGTCTGCAACACACTATAATTTTGAAAACTCTTGTCTGTGACACACTATTACTATTTGTAATTGTTTCAACCTTTTATCTCAATTCATAGATACATTATAACTTGAAACTTGGCACCAATGTACATTGTGTTATTATTTTTATTAAAAAATTGAGACATATTTTTTTTTCATTGTTTGCATCGTGTGCTTATTATTTTAATATTTAATTTGTCTATCAAATCATAGAACAATAAAAAAAATCAATTTATTTTTATATAGACAGTGCAACAATGTATATTAGTGTCAAGTTTTATATTCTAATGTATCTTATGAATTGAGATAAAAAAGTTAAAACAATTAGAAATGGTAATAGTGTGTCGCAGACAAGAGCTTTCAAATCGTAATGTGTTACGACAATTTCGATTTTGTGATGTGTTGTAAGCGAAGCTACTGTTTCTTAGTGTTCTCAGACAATTTTGCCTTCTCAAAGCAACCAGCACCACTCACTCCAGTCGTCTGAGCGTGGCAAAAATGAGCGGAGCTCGAGTTGGTGAGGGAGGCGGCGATTTATGGGACTTGGACGACGACTCCGAGGAGTCGACGATGAGATCCCGCTCCCGGTCACGTTTGTCAGGGATGCAGCGAAGCGAGCAAAGGCGGTGAGAAGAGAGTCTCTTCGGGAGCGCTTGCATCCGGAAGGAGAAGGGCTCATCCGGTCCGGCGGCGCGCGTGAGCCCGGAATGCGTGGCGGCGCGCGTGAGCCCGGAACGCTGGCGGCGGCCGGGTACGTGGCAGCGGAGGACGCCGACGCCCCTCGACTGCGGCGTGTGCTTCCTCCCCTGAAGCCCCCTATCTTCCAGTGCGTGCGCCTTGCCCTTACCGATCCATGCCGCCGAAAGAAAGTTATTTTATTGCAAAAATTAGTTCATCATCGCTTCGCACAAGACCTGCAACCAATCCATACAAAAATGTATAATACACCTTGAATTTTGGTGATTCAACCTCCTTCGAGACTGTCCCCTACGGGGATGCTGGATAGTGCTATAACCCAATCTAGCAGATAGATCAGGCATCGAGACAGAGATATTGAAAAGGCAAAAATTTTCCAGCGCCAGATCCAGCTGAAACCATTGGATAGATGTCATTCACCAACCCATATGATTTGGAGACTGGTGAAACTGCAGATTAATGTGTTTGGCACACAAAGCCAAAGCATCAGCTCTATGCGTCCCCTGCACATTGCAAACTATGCTTTATTTATTGATGAAAGATTTTTTCTATTCCATTTCCATATTATGCCACCCCAAGTGCTTCCCACATTATTTATCAATAAGTCTGCAAAAATCTGATATTCTAAATTTTTAGGAACTCGTTCATCAGTTCCAGTTAAATTATGATGTCTGTTTTTTATATGACAACAACAAGAGCGCAACGACAAACAATCCTTATCAAAAAGCCGCATCTACTATAATCCAGGCCTCTTAAGTAGTCGACTCTAGTGGTTTTCTGTGGTTATACAGAGCACCCAAATCCTTTTGTCTTGGTATCTCAAATAGACCTTTTAGCTACTCTTTATAATCTTACCTGTTTTTCAACACTTATGCCTTACCTAGGCCGGGATTAATGCAATCTTCCCATTATCTAAAAAATATGAGCCCAGTGTTGGATCCTGACATGCCATTAGAACCTGAACAATTTCCAATAGCCAATGTAGCTTCCCTTGCAGTCTGTATTATATTTCCCCCAAAGAATAAGATTATATGTGTTGGATTACATGGCGTTCCTAAGAGGATCAAATTTAAAGCAGTTCAGGAATTGGTATTTAAAAGGACAGTCCCCGGTAAGTTTTAATTTCCAAAACCCAATACCTTGCCATCCCAGGTTCAAATCTCAATTCATATGTATTGACCTTTACCGAATTTTGAATCTCTAGCTAGCGAGGCATCATGATGTTGTTATCTCGCTTTGATGTATTTTTATAGAATTTGTTTGTCATGTCATTGTGTTGAAGTATTGAACACCAGACTCACTGTCATTTCTCAAGATCGCAAGTAACGCAGTTTCGAGAACCCCAATTTCTGTCAATCCTCTGCTCCATATCTTTTTTTGTGCAAACTAACTTCCCATTCTGCTCCCAGCACCCACTCCATCGTCCAAATAAGCTGCTGAATTGTAAGCACCTCCAACGTCAGCCATGGTACCTTGTAAATCAGAAATAGTGACAATGTGTGCTAAATCTTACCTCTAAGATCCATATCCTAAGACCTACCCAGTGATAATTCAATTGATCTAGACTTTATATTCCACATATCTGATCTGTAATAACTTGTTTGAAAATATTCTGTAATAACAGGGCAACGCTTCACTCTTCTATTCTTGGGGCCAATGAGGAAACAAGTGGCAAAAATTATAACCAGCAAATGCTGCATCCTAAAATACAAATTAAAGATACACGTGGCAGTGGAAAGTTTCTTTAGCTTGCGTAAGATAAAATGTCATCTCTGTCCTAGGTATCCCATGCAATTTCATCAACATTTTCATGTCATTTCAAGATTTATATAGCTCACTAATTTTTCACCGAATCCAAATATTATACAGAAAATATATCCTTTGCAATGGGCAACTGTTTATTCTACTTCTTTCCCTTGTTCATCATGAATATATAATTTTTCTATTGTGAGTTGCTGATAAAATGTGACTGCCGTGCAACGTGGGACATGTTGTGTGTTCGCTGTGCCGTGACAAGCTCAAGGCTACGGGTAAGTTCCATGTATGTGGCATTCTCCATAGGTGACTACAGCCGATGCCATGCCATGGAGCGCTTGGTTGGGTGCATCGCATCAAGTGCCCTAATGCTGCCCATGGCTGCACCTCCGAACCAGCCTATTGTGACAAGAACAGCCACTGCCGGACATGCCCGCACGCACCGTGTCACTGCCCTGGAGAAGGGTGCCGCTTCATCGCTCAACAACGGCGCTTTGGGACCACTTTGCTGGCGTGCCGGTTGGTCTGCACCAGCAAGATTAGGGCCGCAGTAAATGCACTCTCAGCCTCCATGACGGCTTCAACTTCCTCCTTGCTAACTGTGACGCTGAAGGTGGTGAAGGCATGACCGCCACCCCCACTGCTGGCAACGAGTTGGTTATTTCTGCTGAATGTGGTGAGGCAGCCACTGGACCGTGCCATCTCCATGCTTTGCATCCACCCCCATGCCGGCATCATGCGAAGGAGTGGAATGCAGTCTCATGTACTCACATCGGCCGCCGGTCGTCAATAACTGTCATGGAGGGGACCGCTTAACCAGCCATTACCAGAACTCCAGTTTCAGAGTAGCATGCACAGATCTGTCCCATGGGCTGCCGAACCCAAACGAGTGCTTCCAGTTTGTCTGCCAAATTCCGCTGTTAAAGACCACAAGGAGTATGCTATCCAGGTTGTAGCCCAAGTTACCATCAAGTAGTATCAAAAGATCAAAACTTAACTACATTGTAAATTAGGACTTGCCGTTGGGCTGTCATCACTCACCGGTCTCTAGTTTAGTTCTGTACTGTACCCTGTTGTTTGCTAGGTTTGATCTCAGGAGTCAGGTCATGTGAAATGACTGTCGTGACAAAGTGGACTATGCTTTTGTTGACTCTCTAATAGGCCACAAGGGCCAGTTATGGCATTCTGTTTGGCTTCCCTACTTGATCTAGTTGTTCTTGCCCCTATGTGATACAGTTGCTCCTTCTGAAATTTGCAGCGCATATGCAGTGAGTGAAATTGAAAATTGCATTCCAGAAAAGCAGAGCGTCTAGCAGTATTTGGCGTCAGGGGCCTCACACCTCATGGTGGAAAGGTTTATTTTTATTTTCTCCTCTGCTGAATGAGGTGTTCCCTAGCTACCAGAACTGAAGCAAGATAGCACTTCTTGACATTGTCACTTAAGCTCAAGAGTTCAGTTCTCACTGTGGTCTGTGACATCTCGTTTCGTTGTCTCCCTTATGTGGTGCCCGCTACCTATCTCTTGTATTTCTTGTTCTGATTATTTGCAGGAGGGACTATTCGATCGTTGTTATCTTACTTGTATCCTTTGCTTCAGAGTGTTGCAGTATTGCGAAGAAACACAATGTAGAACTGGAATACCGCCAGTTTTTAATTTTAAGGAGTTTTCTTCGCCATTGAACTCTTGCAACCTTTTATGGTGATGATTTGGTAGTACCTGATCTTTTGCCGTATTCTGACTTTGAGGCTAGAACGCCGAGTTTTCTCTCCATCGCTCTGCACACTTTGATCGATCATCCACGGTGCGCTCGGTCGCGCCGCATCTTCTCGCCATGATCCTGATCTACAGGTCATGCAGGCCCCCTCCGTCCGGCCCGGCGCAGCCACCTAGGGGACTTGGGGACAAGGGTGAACGCGTCCGGGACGCGTTCATGCTGCTCGACGCGGTCCTATGTGCATATGGTTTGTGCGCCCAACCATGTTTTGATTAACTGCTTTCTTCAACCGTAGCTCATCGCTAGATTGTCAACTACACATTGCCACCATGCACGATCAGGGTTCCTCAATGAACAAAAAGATAGGCGGGGGAGGGGAGGGGGGGGCAAGAAACAACAGTAAATGCATATACTATAAGTACCATGTAATTCATTTTATTTACTATCTCGCCATCTTATGAGCATCAATGGTACCTAGGAACCCTTGGACATGGCGGTCATCGATTCACGGACTAGTTCGTACGTACTTAGCAGAACCGGATTGGAGATGGAGAAGCAAGGCATGCACGGGACATGATCAAGTTCAGGTCTTTCAGACGCGCGTTCGTTGGTGGCCTTGCAGACTAGCGGCGTGGCCATTCTCGAGCGACTATGCTGAGGGCTCGGAGAGGTCGACGCCGGCGCTTCCTCAGCAGTAAAGTTGAATTCTTGTGCAGGAGTGATGCGACCCAGAGGTGGGTTGGTGGCGAGGCGCGAGCATTCTTGCCTGGGCAGGCCTACGGCGTCCGGCGCCGAAAGGCGCGAGGCGGAGGTCGCTGCCGAGCACCGCTGACGTCCTCCTTCTCTGAATCGCTCCGGGTATGAAACTCCTCGGGCTGGTGCCAGATGTCGGCGTCGTGCGTCGAGGACACCGGTTTGACCATTGGCTTTGGTGGTTGTTCCGGCGGGGGACGGAGGTGGCCTGCCGATAGTGCGCGTCGGGGACGGCGAGCCGCGCCACGAGTAGGAGCGGGCACGGCGGGTGGCATTGCGCAGCGTCCTTGACGATGTGCTGGATGTTATAGTGAGGTTGGCGAACGTAGGCGTCGGTCGACGGCGCCCGCG